>PITA01015831.1:0-48659 GCA_004023965.1 Spilogale gracilis
TGAGAGAGGGAGAAGCAGGCTTCCCGCCGAGCAGGGAGCCTGATGTGGGACTCGATCCCGGGTCTCCAGGATCATGACCTGAGCCGAAAGCAGTTGCTCAACCAACTGAGCCACCCAGGCGCCCCAACAGTTGTGTTTTCATTATCATTCGTTTCCATGATTTTTTAAAATTCTTCTTTAATTTCCTCATTGACCCATTCATTCTTTAATCGGATGCTCTGTAGCCTCCATGTATTTGAGTTCTTTCCAAATTTCCTCTTGTGCTTGAATTCCAGACAAAGCTAAAAATATGCAGGGAATGATCCACCTTTTGGTACCAGTTGAGACCTGATTTGTGACCCAGTATGTGATGTATTCTGGAGAATGTTCCATGTGCACTTGAGAAGAATGTGTATTCTGTTGCTTTGGGATAGAATGTTCTGAATATATCTTTGAAGTCCCTCTGGTCCATTATGTCATTCAAAGCCCTTATTTCCTTGTTGATCTTCTGCTTAGATGACCTATCCATTGTAGTGAGGGCAATGTTAAAGTCCCCTACTATTATTGTATCATTATCAATGTATTTCTTTAATTTTGTTAATTGGCTTATGTAATTGGCTGCTCCCATGTTAGGGGCATAAATATTAATAATTGTTAGATCTTCTTGTTTAATAGTCCTTTAATTATGATGTAGTGTCTGTCCTCATCTCTTATTACAGTCTTTGGTTTGTTTTTTTTTTTTGTAATTTTTTTATTATTTTGTATTAGTCAACATACAGTACATCATTATTTTTTGATGTAGTGTTCCATGATTCATTGCTTGCATATAACACCCAATGCTCCATGCAATTCGTGCCTGCTTTAATACCCATTACTGGGCTCACTCATCTCCCCCTTGCCCCCCTTCCATTTCCTGTAAAGTGACTATTACTGAATTTGTTTCTGTTCCTTTCTGGTCTATGTTACTTTGGGGCTCTTTCTTTTCCTTATAGGATCCCTTTTAATATATCTAGTAGGGCTGGTTTGGTGACACAAAATCTTTAAGTTTCTGTTTGTTCTGAAAGCTTTTTATCACTCTATTTTGAATGACTTTTTGGCTGCATGTTTTTCTCATTTAGCACCCTGAATATATCATGCCAGTCCTTTTTGACTTGCTAGGTCTCTGTGGATAGGTCTCCTGCCAATCTAATGTTTCTACCCTTGTAGGTTACAGATCTCTTGTCTCCAGCTGCTTTCAGGATTTTCTCTTTATCTCTGAGATTTTTAAGTTTCACTAGTATTTGCCCAGGTGTTGACCCATTTCTGTTGATTTTGAGAGGGTGTCTTCTGTGCCTCCTGGACTTTGATGCTTCTTTCCTTCCCCAGATTGGGAAGTTCTCCATTCCAATATGCCTTCTGCTCCTCTCTCTTTCCTCTTCTTCTGGGTTCCCAATTATTCTAATACCATTTTGCTTTATGGCATCACTTATCTCTTGAATTCTCCCCTCATGATCCAATAGTTGTTTATCTCTCTTTTTCTTAATTTCTTTATTCTCCATCATTTGGTCTTCTATATCACTCATTCTCTCCTCTGCATCATTTATCCTAGCAGTTAGAGCCTCCATTTTTTATTGCATCTTATTAATAGCCTTTTTGATTTCAACTTGGTTAGATTTTAGTTCTTTTATTTCTCCAGAAAGGGATTATCTAGTGTCTTTTATGCTTTTTTCAAGCCCAGCTAGTATCTTTATAATCGTTATTCTGAACTCTAGTTCTGATATCTTACTTACATCCATACTGATTAGGTCCCTGGCAGTCAGTACTGCCTCTGATTCTTTTTTTTGAGGTGAGTTTTTCTGTCTTATCATTTTGTCCAGAGAAGAACAGATGAACAAGAGAACAGAATACTAAAATGGCAACAACAACCTCAGAGTAATAATACACTAAACAAATCAGGAGAGACCCAAAATCAGGGAAAAAAAAAATTAAAAAAAAAAAGTATAATCAGACATGTGAGCAGAATAGAGCAATACAGTGGATTCTATGTGTATTTTGGTCTGTTTTTTAGAAAGCTAGATCCCGCAGTTGTGAAGAGGAAAATCTTATATGTGTACAAAAATAAAATAAACTACAATGAAAGGTCAGAATGTAACTGTAAACATGGAAATTAAAAGACAAGATAAAGCCAAAGAGGAAAAAAACAAAAACACAACAAAAAAGGATATAAACAAACAGGTGGAATAGACCAGAGGAATACACTATCTCCTCAGTGTGTTTTGGTCAGTTTGTTAGAAGAAACTACATCTCAGAATTGTAAAGAAAGAAAATCTTATATGTACAAAAATAAAACTAAGCACATTGAAAGAACAGAATGTAATTGTATAGATGAAAATTATAAAAGACTAACAAAACAAACAAAAAAAACAACAGTAAAGAGAATATGATCAGACAGGTGAATAGAACAGAGTCATATACTAGATTTGGGGTATATTTTGGTCTCTTAGAAGAAACTGCATCCCAAATTTGTAATGAAAAAAAAAACTTACATAGGATTAAATATGGTGAAGGGATAGAATATGACTGTAAAAATTAAAATTAAGATGTAAAAAAAGTTGATAAAATAAGATATTGGTTGAAAAAGGAAAAAAATTAAAGTTGAAAAACTAAGAACCATGGGGGGGGAGCCATGAATTCTGTGTGCTGTATTCCCCTATCACGGAGTTTTGTAGTTCTCGTTGATCGGTAAACTTGGTCTTGGCTGGGTCTTCTTGCTGATCTGGGGGAGGGGCCTATTGCTTTGTTTCTGAAGTGTCTTTGCCCGAGGCAGAACTGTCCCCGCCCTGCAGGGGCCAGGCTATTACCTGCTCCAGTTTGCTCTCCCTCACTTTTATTCCTTGAAGGCTTTCCACACAGCTTTAGAGGATGAGAATGAAAATGAGGACCTCCCAATGTCTGGCCCCAGAGCTGAGAGCTTGGGGCCCCACTCCTCAGTGTGCCCTCAGAGAAAAGCAGTCACTTCTGCCTCCCTGGTCTCCGTCCGCACTCTATGCTCACCTGGCCTGTGACTGAGCATTTCTATCTCAGGCACACAGCCCTGTTTAGAGTCTCCAGACCCTGTAGACTCCTTCCTCCCAGGTGAGGAAGTGGGGGTCTCACCACTTCTGCCACGTGTTGGGCCCGTGCTCAGAGAGCAATCGCCTGACTATGCCACAGACCAGTGTTATGGCAACCCTGAGCTGTGAGAGCCCACTCCTGGGCTCACTCTGCATCCGGCTTCTGTGACCCTGAGGGTCCTGAAACTACACTGTCCCAGTGAGGATTCCCACTTAGCCTCTAGAGCAACGTCCCTCAGTGGAGCCGACTTCTAAAAGTTCCAATTTTGTACTCTGCTGCTCTATCACTTGCTCGTAGCCAGCTGATGGAGTCTCCCCCCCCCAACCCCCCACCCCCAGCAGTTAATCTTCCCATGTATCGCCTAGGATTCACTTCTCCACACCTCCTACCTTGCAGAAAGTGGTCGCTTTTCTATTTGTAGAGTTGCAGCTATTCTTTTCTTAGCTCTCCGGTTGAGTTCACAGGTGTTCAGAATGATTTGATAGCTATCTTGCTGAATTCCTGGGACCAGATGAAATTAAGGTCTCCTGTTCCTCCACATCTTGGACTCCTGCCCCCCATTTATGTTTGCTTTTAAGAGTTTTAGTTTTGGGGTGCTTGGGTGGCTCAGTTGGTTGAGCAACTGCCTTCGGCTCAGGTCATGATCCCAGAGACCCGGGATCGAGCCCCACATCGGGCTCCCTGCTCGGCAGGAAGCCTGCTTCTCCCTTTCTCACTCCCTCTGCTTGTGTTCCCTCTCTCGCTGTATTCCTCTCTGTCAAATAAATAAAATAAAATCTTTAAAAAAAAAAAAAGTTTTAGCCATTTTGAGTTTTTTGGAGTTTTTCTTTTATTTCATATAAGGAAGTGTTCTAATTGTATTCTGTATCCTTTTGTATGCGGATATCCAGTTGTCCCAGGACCATTTGTTGAAAAGACAGTTATTTTTCCATTGAATTGTCTTGACATCCTTGTTGAAAATCAAGTAACTATAAATGTAAGGGTTTATTTCTAGATTCTCTATTCCATTGGGCTACATGTCCATGCATTTATTTTTCTTTCATTCATTCTACAGACATTTATTGAGTATCTTTATATGGCAAGCATTGCTTGACATGTCCATGTTATTTGCTTTTGGGAACTAAACGGTCCCTCTTTGAAGCCCAAATCTTCTTCAAGAAACACATTCTAACAGGATCTTACATCTCTTTTTCTTCATGAGAAATGAAGTGATTTCCTTTTATAGCCATACCCATAGAGAGACAGTTTCATCTCTGGTTTGTACACAGTCTTTTGGCAAGTTGTTTTTCTGTTTTGTAAATATTCAGAAGTCTTGAGTGTGTTTTAGAAGGCGTGGAAGAATTGGTCTGGGATATTCCAGTGGATGTACTGAAGATGAGGTTAGTTTTAGAGTGGAAGGAAGATCTGCAGCCATGATGAGGGCTCCTGGCAGGTATAGAATGGCCCACATGCAATATTGAAATGTCCAGGAAACTGGTAAGTGTAGTTGCTGCCAGTAATAAGGCCAGAGAGAAATGGCAGAGAGGTGAGAGTGAAGGAGCCTACTGGTTTGGGTAGTCATAATTTTGCTTCCAGATTTTATTTTAGTAGCAGTTCCTTACAAGTATGAAGTTACAAGGAGGAAATGAGGTTTACAGATGATGGCTTATTGCTGGGTTTAAGATGACCTAAAGGAGGCAAGAGTTTTTTATAATGGTGATGGCTGGTTTCTCCATAGGGGTTTTGATTGTAGGAATTGAAAGGCAAAGCTGAAGAAATTTAAACTTAGCAGAACTTAATGAGTTCTAAAGTAACTAATGATTCCAATGTTATAACTTCAGGACATTGGAAGGATAATTATACCAGTGCTTGTTGTAATGAACAAGGTGAGAATGGTTTCTAAAGATAATAAACTTTGATTTTTGTGTGCTTATTGGCAAAATATCTGAGTGAATTTTAAAAGATTATTTAACCATTAGATAATACATTGATATATAATATAGATAGTACATATGCAGGAGTTGCATTTTAATGTTCATTAAATACAAATTCAGTTGGGCGCCTGGGTGGCCCAGTGGGTTAAAGCCTCTGCCTTTGGCTCAGGTCATGATCCCAGGGTCCTGGGATCGAGTCCTGCATCAGGCTCCTTGCTCAGCGGGGAGCCTGCGTCTTCCTCTGCCTGCTGCTCCTCCTGCTTGTGTGCTCTCTCCTTCTCTGACAAATAATAAAATCTTAAAAAAAAAACCCAAACCCCAACTTTTCCTTTCCAAAACAGTAATACTGCTTCCCCCCTCAAAACAATAATATATATATATATATATATAAACAATAATACTGTTAATGGCAACAGCATACCATGGAATCTAGGTACCCTTCTTAAGCCTTTCAAAATCACTGGCCAAGTGTAATATATTTTACATTTATCATATAGAGGAAATAAAACCAATGCTTAACCTCTAAAATTAGACACTGAAAGGCCATCTTATAATATGGATTTCAAAAATGAACAGGTACCTATAGAAGGGAAATCAACTGTATTTGTATTTTTTTAAAGATTTTATTTATTTATTTGACACAGAGAGAGATCACAAGTAGACAGACAGACAAGCAGAGAGAGCAAACAGGCTCCCTGCCGAGCAGAGAGCCAGACATGGGCCTCGATCCCAGGACCCTGGGATTATGACCTGAGCCAAAGGCAGAGGCTTTAACCCACTAGGCCACCCAGGCGCCCAACTGTATTTGTATTTAATGAACATTAAAATGCAACTCCTGCATATGTACTATCTATATTATATATCAATGTATTATCTAATGGTTAAATAATCTTTTAAAATTCACTCATATTTTGCCAATAAGCACACAAAAATCAAAGTTTATTATCTTTAGAAACCATTCTCACCTTGTTCATTACAACAAGCACTGGTATAATTATCCTTCCAATGTCCTGAAGTGTAACATTGGAATCATTAGTTATTTTAGAACTACGCTTATTTAGAACAGACGCTTAACTGATTGAGCCACCCAGGCATTCCTGGAGGAAAAGGTAATATTGACTGTATTGAAAAACAGTTTATATAAAGTTTCAGTTGTTCTCTAAACATTAAAATTAAATGTTTCAGAAAATGTATTACATGTTGAAACTTAGTACAATATACATTTATTTACCCATCCTAAAATTTCTTTCAGGAATCGTTCCATCTTCTGTTGTGCTGACTTCTTTCCAGGTGATGTCAAGAGTTTTTCTGATATGGGCAGTAACACACAGCGTCAAAGAGGTAAGTGTTTACATAGACTAAAATAAAGTAATACCAGCAATGCTAGTCAACTTTTCTGTTTCACATGTGTGTTACTGCTACAGATGGAACTCTAGGTCACATCAGTATAGCCCAAATAAAATGCATACTTGCTCTAAGAATTGTGTTACTAGGGGGAAACATACTCCAGGTATGCAGTGTTGTTAAAGAGAAGACTGGTTAAAGTATGAAGTCCTGCAGTCTTAGTTCCCATATAGATTTGGACAGTATGGATGTGGTGGTCTACAGTTCAGTTATATTTGGGGGGTATCTTGTTTGTATTCAGCGTACTAAACTGTACATTTATATCCTAATAGTAGAACTGATCGGGGCGTTGGGGATATTAATTCAGTCCACAGCAGTCCTCTTTATAGGACCAGAAGAAACAAACTTGTTTCCACCCCACCCACCAGGAGTAATGGAATTCCCAAAATGTGCTACTACGTCTAGGTTCTGGAAGGGGAGTACTCTGCAGGGGACGTGGGGGAGTAGGTACCCAGGCAGGCCCAGTGATGCTGGGAGAAAGCCAGCATTACTGTCAGTATGAATCCACAACTAAGCTTCATTTTCCAGTATGGGAGAAGGGGATTATTTTCCTGTATGTTTTTTGCTTTTTAAAAGTTACTTATTTCTTATTAATGTCACCTTAAGGAAGAGTACTTATAGCCACCAGGAGGATTCATTTTTCAGTTTTTCAGTCCCAATCACCAGCAGTATTAGAATCTATGGGGCTCATGAAATGTGCTTATCCATCAGCAGTATTCTTGTGTTTTCTTTGTCTTCCAAAACCCGTGTCAAAACATTTTGTTTTTCAAGATTTATTTTGACAGTTTCATTTGAATTTCAACTAATGAGGTTTTTCTTTATTGGCATATGCTGTACAAAAAAAAAAAATGCACATGGCTAGTAAGTTTTTAACCAAAGCTGGTTAAGCTAAGTTATTATTTTTGTTACATTCACATGAAATTTGCTGATCCAAAGGCTTTTTTAAAACCTCTGTCACTTCTCAAAGATATCTAAACTTCACATGCAAGAAGAAAGTCAAAACAATCATGTACTTTTTAAAATTTTTAATTCCAGTAAGTATAGTTAACACACAGTATTGTATTAGTTTCAAGAATACAATATAGTGATTCAACAATTCTATACATTAGCCAGTGCTCATCCTGATAAGTGTATTCTTAATCCCTTCACCTCTTCCACCCATCCCTTCTCTGATAACCATCTGTTCTCTACAGTGAAGACTCTGTTTTTTTGGTTTGTCCCTTTTTTCCTTTGTTCTTTTAATCACATACTTTTTGAAAAGTGATCTCATTTATTTAAAGAAAAAAAGTTTTTTAAAAAAAGACACATAAATGCTTTTTTAAGTTTTTTTACTTAAATTCAATTTAGTTAACATATAACATAATTAGTTTCAAGGGTAGAATTTAGTGATTCATCGGTTGCATATAAAGGGAATGCTCATTACATCAAATGCCTTCCTTAATGCTCATCACCCAGTTATCCCATATCCCCACCCACTGCTCCTCCAGCAACCCGCAGTTTGTTTCCTGTAGTCTGTAGGTCTATAGTCCTGTAGTCCTAGAGAGTCTCTTATGGTTTGCCTCCCTGTCTGGTTTTTATCTCATTTTATTTTCCCTTCCCTTTCCCTGTATTTATCTATTTTGTTTCTTTAATTCCACATGTGAGTGAAATCGTATGAGACTTGTGTTCTCTGACTTACTTTGCTTAGCACAATACCCTGTAGTTCCATCCACATCATTGCACATGGCAAGGTTTCATTCTTTTTGGTGGCTGAATAATATTATATATACACACACACACACACACCATATATTCTTTATCCATTCATCTGTTATTAGACATCTGGTCTCTTTCCATAGTTTGGCTATTGTGGATATTGCCTCTATAAACATTGGAGTGTCTATGCTCCTTTGAATCACTATTTTTATATCCTTTGGATAAATACCTGGTATTTGCTGGGTCGTAGGGTAGCTCTATTTTCAACTGCAGGAGGAGCCTCCATACTGTCTTCCGGAGTGGCTATTCCAGTTTGCATTCCCACCAACAGTGTAAGGGGGTTTCCCTTTCTCCGCACCCTTGCCAACGTCTGTCATTCCTGACTTGATAATTTTAGCCATTCCGACTGGTGTGAGGTGGTATCTCACTGTGGTTTGGATTTGTGTTTCCCTGATGCCGAGTGATACTGAGCATTTTTTCCTGTGTCTGTTGGCCATTTGGATGTTTTCTTTGAAAAAATGTCTGTTTGTGTCTCTTAATGTAGCAAATTGCACTTTATTCTCACTCTTAGTTGTTTATGGAGTAAGGAAAAGTTAGTTATAGTACCATATAACCTCTTCATTTCAAAGTTCTCTCTGCAAATCATTTTTAACCATAATTTCTTCCTCCCTTACTTATGTATTCACACTATTTCCTTTTTGTTCTCATTAATGTCCCAGTAGTCTCAAGTGGCCTGAATTTTTTTTCTCATAGGACCTCATCCATTCTTAAACAGGTAATAATGTATTTTCAGTAATTAAATGTTAGCTACATGAAGACAGGGTACCGTCAGCTACATACAGGGTATGTAATCGCTTTGCCCAAACAATCAGATATTAATTGTCCAGTTGCTAAGCCTCCAGCTGATAGATTATTTATGGCCTCTGCTTTTTTCTCCTCTCTTTTGCCTTAGTGATCACTCTTCTCCTTTTCTCCTTATTGGCCTTCTGGCAAAGGGTAAACCTAAAATGCTTATAGTTCATGTCAAGCAGTTCTGTCTATCGTATTACTGGTAGCAACATTTGCCAGGATTATCCGAGCGATCATTAAGACTGCTTGGTTTAAAAGCTGTTAACTGTGTGAATTACAGACAGGTATGTGGACCTCGCCATTGTCCTCAGTAACCATACTGCCTGACAGATGCACAGATTTGACCATTTCAGATGGTTTATATATAGTGTCCTATTTGAGCTTCTCAGTAAGTTGTACACTTGCTACATTTGCTTATTCGGAATTGTTTCTCTGCAACCAAACTTACCAGTTTCCACTATCTTTGATATAACATTTTCTGAAGAATGTGGTGCGATTAATTGTGTTGTCTTTCTGCCCCCTCTTGGATCCTCTTTTCAGTATTAATTAGTTGACTTGCTCCTTTCTCGTGTAATTGGGATTCCGTGTTTCTGCTGTTCAGGTGTCATCGTTCTCTTCTCCTTGTTTCCCTTTTCTTTGAACAAAACACTTTCATTATTTTATTTACAGAGTAGATCCCCTCCTGGTTTACCCCAGGTCATTGACAGCTAACTTGAAGAGCCCACTGCTGTGGCATTTCAGAGGCCAGTCTGCTGTCTGTCGTTCATTCCTCAGCCCCTGCTCTCGGCTGAATGCTATTTTTCCTGCCTTAGACTAGTCTCGTATTAGCTACAATTCACTTTGTTCTATACAACAGTGCTTATGACTTCCCTACTAAACTTCCATTCTTTTTCCTGAAACATCATTGAAATATCCTTATTTCCCTTACATTCAACTCTGTTTACTTTAATGGTGGGAACCAGATAACTAACACAAAAAGAAATTGATGTCAGAAATAACTTTTATAAAATGCATCTCACTTTCTCATAGCAATGTTCAAGTTCTTTTCATACTATATTTTCAGTTTCTTTTTACATCCTGTTCCCCTCTAACATGGACAAGAATTCTTCACATTCATAGCGTTATGTTTGGATTTGGACTCTTGCTACCTTCCTCTCTGGCCTTCTCGTGTTCTCCATGCTCATTCCCCTTGTTTTTATGTAATTGTACATGATGTGCTAAGGTAGGGCTTATCTACCTTTTAAGACTAGATGCTGGGGTGCCTGAGTGGCTCAGTCGCTAAGCATCTACCTTCGGCTGAAGTCATGATCTCAGAGTCCTGGGATCAAGTCTCACATCAGGCTCCCTGCTCAGCGAGAAGCCTGCTTCTCCCTCTCTCATTCCCTCTGTTTGTGTTCTCTCTCTAGCTGTGTTTCTCTCTGTCAAATAAATAAAATCTTTTAAAAAAAAAAAAGCTAGTTGCTACCTTTTTTATATGTGAGGTATAATTCTTTTTTAAGAGGCCTTATAGGGCATGCATCTCACTGGGTATTTTAATTCTCTACCCATGGAATGCTGGTCACATAAATGTTGCCATATACATCATAGAACCAGAAAGTGACCAGGCGGTTTTCTATTATGATATAAAAGGGCTCACCCATCGGTAACTGTGACACCTTGATTGGCAGGATATTGAAGAAATAATTGTGATCTCTTTGTTGAAAAGCTTTTTCTTAACTAAGCATAGCAAATAACCTTCCCACTTTTTTCCTTCTAAAAAGCACATATGAGCATAGTAAAGCTTCTTAAAAAATGACAAGCTCAGGGTGGGAGGTAGGGTGTAGGAATCAGCAATTCTAGCTGGCCTCTTTCCTTTCCAGTTTTCCCACCTGTCTCCCGGGCTTGAACTGGCTCCTTCGTCCCTTAGCCAGGCTGGCCACTGCTGCTGCCACATCAGACCACTGTGGCCTTTTTTTCTCCTCACACTCTATTCGAGTCTGTCCTTTGTCTCCTCATTGAACTGAAACAAGACCTGCATTTTTCAAAGGTAACTGCAGTGGAAAATGCCACCTTCTCTCCCTCTCTATAACTACCTCTCTTTCAAAAACACATGCGTTTGTAGGGCATATATTCTTCTTTTGTTCACAAGTAGCTAAGCTGATCCCCAGATTCCTAGATACACAAATGAGCCACTGTCCCTTTTTCTGGCCCAACCGTCTTAGAAGAAGCCCCCCCCAATTTTTGTTGGAGTTCTCAGTTGAAGATCATCGTGTTCTGAGCAGAAGTCCCTGATTAGCAACCTGGGCAGTAGTTGAGAAAGAAGTTGCTGGACTCTCACTGTGACTTTAGCCCAAGTGCAGTGAATACTCTCTCCAGTCTACTAGTGATAGTTTGCATAGAGTAAAGCTATAACCAGCAGTGCTGAGCCTTGTCTCCTTTCCCCCTCATCCTCTGCCACCAATGGAGAAAGGGATGTTTTCCTGCATTCTTCCAGATTGTTCCGTGAATTCCCCTGATTTAACCAGTCAACTGTTTCCCACATCTTTTTGGCATGCTACTGGGCTTTGTACCACTTAATCTGCCATTCTTGTCAACTTCTTAGTGAGATGCTTGCAAAAAGCTGCAGTCAGTGTTTAAGAAAGTAACCTCCAGTTTTTTATCATCATACTGATCTTTGATGCATTATGGTTTGCAGAAGGTTTTATTGGACAGTCACTCTTGACAACTGTCCCTTGAGGTAGGTTATAGCCTTTAAGAAATTAGAGTTCGAGGGCGCCTGGGTAGCTCAGTTGGTTAAGCGACTGCCTTCGGCTCAGGTCATGATCCCAGAGACCCGGGATCAAGTCCCACATGAGGCTCCCTGCTCAGCAGGAAGCCCGCTTCTCCCTCTCTCACTCCCCCTGCTTGTATTCCCTCTCTGGCTGTGTTTCTCTCTGTCAAATAAATAAAATCTTAAAAAAAAAAAAAAAAAATTAGAGTTCGGAAGCTAGAGAAGCAAAGTGACTATCACACATCCAAATAAGCAGAGTTGGGAATGGACTTCTGATTCCAAAATTTTCCCTCTGTTATTGAGCTTCCTTCTCACCGTTTAAATTGTGACATGAACACAATCTTATTTTTGTGTGCTGACTATGTTTTTTCTATCCCGTATGAAGTGAAAAACCCCCGTCTCGGACCCAAGAGCACATGCCTCTCAAGCATTTCTAGCATGCCACATGCATGCTGCACCAGGATTCTCAGATCGATCATCTGTCTGTATGTGAAGCATACACACGAGCTGTGGGCTCTGGGCCCTCGTCTGCGACACGGTGCCCACTTGCTCCTGTGTTGCTCGGGTGCTCGGTGGCTCTATGATGAATTCCTCCAGTTCTTCTTGAAAGTTCCAAGACTGTTTTTCTGTTGGGTCTTATGGATTATTTGGAACAGAATTACCCAGAAAGCTTATTTTAAAAAATGCACATTCCAAGTCCCCCTCCACATTTCATACAGACTGTCTGGGAGTAGAGCCAGAGAATGTCATTGTGAGTAAGCTCCTCAGATAATTGTATGAATTCTAAGGTTGGAGAAACACTCTAAGATACCATATGTTGTACTGTAATTTTAAGTGACCTCTTTTCTTTTTTTTTTTTTTTAAGATTTTATTTATTTGACAGAAACACAGCCAGAGAGGGAACACAAGCAGAGGGAATGAGAGAGGGAGAAGCAGGCTTCCCGCCGAGCAGGGAGCCCGATGTGGGGCACGATCCGGGGTCTCCAGGATCATGACCTGAGCCAAAGCAGTTGCCCAACCAACTGAGCCACCCAGGCGCCCCATCTTTTCTTGATATTACTTCATATTTCTACTTAACTTAATTGAAGCCCAACCAGCTCTCACCATTCTTTTCAAGTCCAGGAGTTATGGTTTCATTCTTGAAGAATGAAAGCCTTAGGGTTCTCTCACACTGCTAAAGTAAAGGCATTTCATGGAATTTCTGGACCTTTTTCCAAAATACAGCATCTGCTGAGCTGAGAGTCATGTGCACATCAGAGAAAGCCAGGGAGGCCGACCTTGAAGGCACAGGGAGATCGGAAGGCACAGCATTAAAGAGGCAAAACTGACTTTCATTTCTTTATTTTTAAGATCGAGGATAAAGAATCCAGCTGCTTCACTTTGGGGTGGGTCTTGGGAAGGGCTCTATCCTGGGCACTGGCTCCAAGCGGTGCCTGGCCGAAGCCTAGGGCAGATTGTTTAGGAGGTCATTCCCACCTGTGGAAATACTGTGCAGACACTTTTCTTCCTGGGGTTTATCAAAAAACGTCACCTTCCTTGGACAGTTTAATTATTTTCTAGGTAATTAGAACTCAGTATTATAGAACCTGGAGGCTTAGCACCCATAACTTGTGTGAGGAGTTGATGAGTATTGACTTTGACACTTCACCTGTAGCATAAGACAAAATGCTTCAGCATTCTGGGCCTTGTTTTTCTCATCTGTAATGCGAATGCCTGTCCTGCTTATGTCATGGAGTTTTTGTGAAGATGAAATGAGAAGGGTCTGTGGAGACACGGCTGCCATATTCAGAAATCAAGGTCTCTAGCATGCAGTTTTTGCCAGACAGCTTCTGAAAGCCCTTGTAAAACAGTTTTACCTCACAAGGAATGTTCCTTCCTTCAGAGACGAACAGTTTGCTTTTTCTTCCTCTTCTCTTCTTTTTCACTCTTGCGGAAACTAAAGTACTAAGTGAAGTGACACCCTCACTCCCACACTCCTCATCTGATTTTGGTTGCCCCAGGCTTTCCTTCTCTGCTGGCCTCACAGCATGCGCGTGCCCTGTCACCTCTCGAGATTTTTACTTTTCCTGTGGCGGCACATGCTTCTCTTTGTTCCGAATGGCCATCTGTGAACACAGTGGTTTCCTGAGGCAGGAAGGACACCTTCTGATCCCCATCAATCAGATGAGGAGCTCAGTGCCGTGTCAGGGGCACAGTGTCCCCCCCTTGGGTTCTGTCCTTGGACCTGAAGCCGTGCCACTTTGTCTTCTGGCACAGTGCCCTTTCCATGGTACTGTTTCATCTTAGCAAAGGCCGTCAGGATACATTCGGCCTCTTTTGCCCCCTGGAATGCCAAATGTCTCAGATTCTCCACCCGATTCCATCTATTCCCATACTTTCTATTTTAAATACTTCTGGAGGTGGATTTGCATCACCTTCACTTTTAAGATTAGCACCTCTCCTAAAGGTAGAAAACCTCATTATTTGATCATTAATCAGATGCTGTCAAACTTGAAACAAGTCCTAGACAAAGGCAGCCATACTGTATTGCCAATTCCACAGCTGTTCATAATGGACACTTGAAGATAGTGGTACTTTCCTCATAGCTAGGTGGTTCATTCTGTCGTTGCCTATATTTAGCATAGGTGATTTGGGCAAAATCAGATTGCCTATTTTTCCTGCAGTGTTTTTCTATCTCTTCCCAACATTTTCTTGAGCTATGTATAAAGATTTTTATTTCAAAATATTTAGATTTTTATAAGTTCACTTCTGCCTTCCCATGTTGCTTCTTTCTCCTACTGTCTTAGTGCTTTTGTAGCCCTTGAAAACTCCATTAGAATTCATTTGTTCAAAATATAGTCGATGGTCCTGTTCTTTGATAATTAAGTCAGATGTATTAAAACAAGAAACAATCAAATATCTTAAACCATGCAAGCCAGAATTACCACCACTTCCTACAGAACATAGCCCCATTTGCCAATTAATCATTGACTAGGTTCCAAGTGCAACAAAATCAGGAAATTGGTTTCATTTGTCTTTAATGTTAATCTTTTTCTCCTCTGGGCTCTCCACCCCTACACTTGAAGCTTCTCAGGACCTTTTCTTCTGCTCTCTCACCCCGAGGGCTAACTCTGACATCCACCATTCCCAGTTGTCAACTTCAGCTTGAGAGGGAACAGTTACATTAGGCAACGCCCCAGAAGCCTGCATGGTTATTTTCATTTGCCGGGGAGGGGGAGGAACTCACTCAGGGGAGGAGGAACAGGGGCCAAACGTGCCCCAGCCTAACACATTGCAGACTGCTCTGGAGACACCCAGTCCTTTCAGGCTTGAGCACTATCAGCTTCTTCCTCTTCTCCTGTCCCAGACCTTCCAGATCTTAGGTTTTCCGGTGCATTTTACAGTTCAGTTAGTCTTTTTATTTATTATGCTGAAGTCCCCTTCCCCATTGTAATTGATGTTCTGGATACATTGGTGGGGTCGCCTACATTGCTCCTATTTTTTGATAATGAAATTTCTGACAAAGAAACTTATTGTTAGAATGCATCATCTTCAAGCATTAGACATTTCTGTACTATTGGGTAATATCTTAATCTATGTATGTTGCTGTTTACAAATCAAAGGAAGCCTGTTTAGGGCCAAATCTGGTTCCTTGCAGTCCTGAGATCACCAAAGATGCTTGACCCTTGACATTACGACAGTATCCTGGAGAAGGAATGAGAGTGAAGGAAGATAAAAAATGGATACCCTGGGTGTGTAATAGTAGTTTCCCAAACAGGGCCAGGAGATTTATGGGCTGGAGCTTACATGGTTTCAGCTTTGGTTACATGGCATCAGTTCGAATTAAAGAATCACATGGCAAAGCAAAGCTCTGTGTCACAGAACTGTGCTGCTGAGTGGTATTGTCAGTGGGCAGTTACCAGGAAGTGAATTCTGGCATTCAAAACGGTTCTCATCCATGGCTTGAAAATGAAATGCAGTAAGGTGCTTATATAAGACTGTTTATTCCAAGCCAAAAAAGGTGACTTTTCAGTCACCAACATTTGCCTTTTGATTATTTGCTCTTCCCCAGCACTGTCTAGTAGAACCTGCAGTGGTAGAAATGTTGGTATCTGCACCGTTCAATATGGTAGCTACTAGCTACACATGAACACATTGAACCCTTGAAATAAGGTTAGTGTGACTGAGAAACAATTTTAATTTCATGTAATGTAGTTTCAGATAAGCTACATGTGTTACTCGAGGTTGCTGTGTTCGTGTAGCTGTGGATATTCAGTGTGATGTGATTGCCATTCTCTTCATTTCAGTCAGTAGGGTTTTCATATACTTCATCCCATATGTGCATGACTGTGTGATTTTTTTACTTTTTTAATTTTTTTTAAGTAGCCTCCACACCCATTATGGGGCTTGAACTCACGATCCTGAGATCACGAGTCACATGCTCCACTGACGGAGCCAGCCAGGCACCCCCGACTGCGATTTTTCAAAAAACTATCCAAAGAAATTTATACGGTATACTTTGGTATACTGTGTTCTTTAGACCCAGGGACTTTCTTTTCCTCCTTCTTCTTCTTCTTTTTTTTTTAAACAGGCTTAAATTGTTACAAAAACCCTACCTGCAGCTGTGGGAAAAAATGTGGGTGGTATTCCGTATTGCAGAGATAACAGTTGATTAGGTGGTGAGGCAGAAGGCCTGCTACCTGGCCTCCGACCTGGTGGAGTCACCATGGTAACATGTCCTAGGCTTGCCCTTTTTGAAGACCATTTTACAAACCTTTTCTATCCTATTTGAGGTAAAAGGTGCCATAGAAGTCCAGTCAACGTTATTATACCAGTAAGCTTGAAGATTCTTATTTCACAGTCTAAAAGTGAGGTGATTGACATGCATCGTGAGCATTGCTAAAATATGTCAGCAAAGTCAAGGAAAGTCAAAAATTATTGCCTATAGATTGCTTTTAAACAGGTGTGTTCCACAGTACAATGAGTGGTATTTCTAAAGCACTGATTAATATTCATTTGAAAACTTTCAATACGTGGGAGGAGGAACTCTCTCTTATTTTACCTTCTCCTCTACCAAATCGGTCTTTTATATACTGTAGCTTTTTCAGTATAACTTTATTTTTAAGCATGAATATGGATATGGGATAGTTTAATTAAAAATATATAAATTGACAGGACATCTATTCGGCCTTCTGACAACTGGCCTGCACAGTGAGTGCGGCAATAACTGGTCTCAATGGGAGTCTTGACAACGATGGGGCAGCCTGAAGAAATCATCCCCAACCCCTTCCTCCTCTGAAATGTAGAGAAAATTATTTTAGTTTCTTCAGGGAAGAGGGTTCAATAATGTTTTATACTTACTCATCTCAAGAAGCCCTAGTCAGGCCGCTCTCATTGTGAGTTGTGATGCGTCACAGATAAAATAAAGCATATTACTAAGTTGTCTGCATTTTCCAGAAAGAGGACCCCTTTTCGAGTCTGAAGTGAAACCCTGGTGCAGTTCGGGAATTTGTAAGACGTGACTTGATGTACACGTGTGGATATGTGTGAGTGCATGCTGAGAGTGTGCTTTGCGTTTTAGAAACGGGTCGGGGGGACTAATTATCAGGCTTGGTGCATTAAAAACTTAACTTGTTTTCTTCAGATTGCCACCATAAACGTTTGTTTTTAACAAGATGAGTTTGGGCATCCTCTCCTTTTTACCTTATTTTGCTCTGGCAAAAAATTACCGGAATAACCAAAAACTTGAAAGTTCTACGTCTCGTCTGCATTCTGCATTTGGTGCTGGACTGTAAGATCAGGTTTAAGGAATCTTTTGTTGAGGTCATTGCCTCCAAGAAAATTATGTTGTAAAAGCTAATCAAGCTAACCAGGTTTTTAAGTAATACTGTGTAGTTTTTTAAAACTTGAGTTTTTCAAAATGTTACATTTGTGTAGCGCTTTGTGACCTGTGCAGAAGCTATGAGCTGGCAGCAGATGTTTATTCTGTAGGTGGATTTGAAGAGAAAGTTCAAGAAAAACCCTGTGGCTGGAGGGTATACCTCTCAGAAGAGCAGAAGCACTGATCACAGCTGCAGCTGGTGATTGCCAAGTGCATCCGGCGTTAGGCAGTATAAATTTTTTAAAGAAAAGGTAGAGATCTAGATTATTTTTTCATGAGGAATCTCCCAGCTTTAAAAACTGGCTCAGATATCTTTAAAGCCCCATACAAGCCCAAACAGAACATCTGTGATCCAGGGGCTGGTATTCATAGCATTGATTTTTATTTTCTGTCTTACTGAAGACTTTGCAATTATTAAACTGTTAGAGAACCGAAAGAACCATGCTGTTTCACAATATATATGGCCAATCTTTTGTTCTTTTGAATGTCGTTTAGGTTTCTGACAAGGATCATTCCTCTCCCCGCTGAAGTGTTGAGTAAAGCTCATTGCATTTGGAGGTTTGGGGGCAGACTCTGTGGGGCAAGTATGCCCCAGCTCTCTCCATAGGATCGCAGTGACCTATTGCTGTGGTTCTAGACTTGATTAGACATATAGGTTCCAGGTTGGGGCTGCCTGTGACCCCATTCTGATGAGACCTCCATGCTTGAGTTGGGGTGAAGGAAATAGTTGCATGAAATAGCATGCTCCTTGGGGGTGAGAGAATCAAACAGAACTCAGGAAGAATCCTGGGAAAGCCTAGCAGCTGGAGGGCCTTAGATATCCCAGAGATGGTAGAAGCATATTAACCTTCAAGTAGATGGAGGGATGGCATCTCTTAAGCAACACTGAACAAACCACAAAGAGCAAAACAACAACAAAACATTGTCTTGGTAATTAAGCCAAGAGAGGTAGCCATCACGGAGTCAAGTCAGCTAGCATAGATAGTAGGAACTTACCAGGTATTTGTTGAATTGAATTTTTCTTTTTGTAGAATAATAACAGCTGCTATTTCTTAAATCACTAGCACTTCACTAAGCACTTTATATGTTTTTCTGATCCTACAATAACCATGCAAAGGCCCATATTCTCCCCAGTTTCTGTATGAGGGAACAGAGGCTCAAAGAGGATAAGTAACTAGTGTCAGGACATGCAGCCTAGAAGTCTGAAGGTTTCTGATTCCAGAACAGTACTGATTAGAGAAGAGGCTGCTAAGGAAGCTACCACCCTCCCGTCGTGTTTTCTAGGAAATGGGCTGACCACATGGTAGCATTAAAGTTGGGTGTGTGGGGACCTTTTAGCATTAGACCTGTTAGGCTCTGCATGTCTGACCTGGCCGTAAGTACAGCATTGATTGAGTGTTGCGTGTTGACTGCATGCTTATACATTTTTTTCATTGCACGTTCAGAAAAGTTCATTTCATGACCAAGAGTTGTTTTGGTAAGCCAAAAAAAATTTGACTAGGCCATCGTCCACATCAAAAAATAGTCCTTACTTGTGCTGTAATGGAAAGAATTTTTTAACCAGTTCCCCTTGTCCCTGTAGGTCTAAAAAAAATCTATGTGGATGCACATTTTTCTCTCCTCTAAATGGGAAAAAATATTAACATTTCTTTATAATGTAACTCACATTTTCCATTAAAAAAGGAATACTGTTTTCTGGTTTGTTTACTATATACCCTTTCAAGGATTTTTAATAAATGCTTAAGAATGAAGGACACTTTACATATGAAATTGTCACGTGAATAAGGCTATAACACTGATTCAGACTTTTTTTAAACCATAACATGTCAATATTTATTTATTACATTTCAATTTTTTTCTTATCAAGGATGAAATTCCTCTAAGTAGATAACTAAATGAGTTCTATTTTTGTTCAAAAATTTACTGAAGTTATGGAAAGGACCAGGATTATCATCAGAATTGTCCTGTTCTCTAGCCCACACCCACAGCTGACGTCATCAGTCAGGCACCAGCCCTGTGACCCTCGGCCTCACTGTCACTGGGGAGCTGCCCTCCTCACCCAAGTCAGAGAACATGCAGGATTGGACTACAGATGGGTCACCATTTATTCATTCTTATTCACTCAACAAGTATTTATTCAGTATCTTCTACACTGTAGCCATTGCGTGAAGCACTAGGATACATGAGAAAAGGAAAACCATGGGTGCCGTCCTCATAGTGCTTTTAGCGTAGTCCAGGAGTAGAATTGGGCAGACAGCAGTACCATGCAGTGGGATAGCTAGGGTAGGACAGAGTGCTGCTGGGATCACATGGTCACTTCAGCTGTTCCAGAATCCCCCACCCAGTTGTTTCTCTTCATGGGGTAGTCTTGGGGACTCCGGGAGTGTAGATACACAGTGCTTAGAATAGTGTGTGGTACTTAGGAAGTGCTCAGTAAATGTTGGCTACAAATTCTGTATAACATAATCTAATCTTACCTAAAAATTTTAGTGACAAGGTTCTGTGCGGCTGTTTTGAATTTTTTTCCGTGTCCTGAGGTTCAAAACAGATATAATTGACTTTTCACATGAAATGAATGTTTTTTATACTTATGAAAGTAGATTCACAGTTAGCTGGTAAAAATTTACACATAATTACTTTGCTCATACTTAAGGAATAATTAGCCCTGCAAATGGGAGTTATCATTATCTTAATCATCATTATTATCCTAATCTAAAGCATGTATTAAAAACTAGATTTTGGGGGTGACTGGGTGGCTCTGTCAGTTAAGCATCCAACTCTTGGTTTCAGCTCAGGTCATGAGCTCAGGGTCTTGAGCTCAAGCCTCAAGTCATGCTCTGTGCTCAGCGAGGGGTCGGCTTGAGATCCTCTCTCTCCCTTTCCCCCACCCCGTGCACACACATGCACACGTACACTTTCTCTCTCTCTCAAATAAATCTTTTTTAAAAATTAGATTTTGCCTCTTAATTAAAGCTAACCCCTCTTCAAAACGAGTTTGTGGACCTGCCCTCAGGGCATTTACCATCTTCGATAATATCAATTGAGAGGCAGCATTAAATCTATTATTCCTTCACAAGTTACCATCTCTCAGTGTGCTCTTATTTATATGCTTTATTGTGAATGTTCTTATATCTATTTGTGGTTATATAGCCTGCCTCCTCCAGCAGATTTGGAGGCTTCATATCAGAAACAGTATATCTAGAAATAAAATGATAGCTGTATTTGCTCCTAATTACACCCCCAGAAAAGTACAAAAACTCTGATTCCCTTCACTCGGATTCCCCACCTATTGGCATTTTACTGCATTTGTTCCATTATCTTCTCTTCTGTATTTATATACCCATTATCATCCATCCTTTTCTGAACCTTGAAAGCAAGCTGTACTTGCTGTCCCGTCATCCCTACCACCCCTAAATACTCCAGTTCATGTTGCAGACATTCTCCTCCATCACCTGCAGTGGCGGTGATGACTTCCTATGACGTCCCAGTCAACCAGCTCGCATTGACACAGTCCTGCCGCCTCCTCTGCAGACCCTGTTCAGATTTCACTAGCTGCCCAAACACTTGTTTTGTTTTGGTTTTTTCCATTCTGGAATAGCAAACATTTACTAAGTGTATCTGTACTAGGATACTCAGGGAAAGGAGGAAGCCTGTTGCTGGGGTATTCCTGACGCGTGCCTGTTACATTTCGTTGTCAAGTCTCTTAAGCCACATCAGTCTGGGAGAGCTTGTTAGTCTTGCTCTGTCTCTAATGTCCTTGACAGTTTTAAAGAGTACAGGCCTTAATTTCTGTGGGGTGACCTCGGACCCACATCCATCCAGTGTTCCCCTATAAGTTCGAATCATGTAGAATACCAGAGAAACAGCAGCGTGCTCTTCTCAGGGCATCACGTGAGGTGGCGGTGCCGTGACTACGCACGCTATCCCAGAGATGTTGACCCCAGTCACCCGCTCCTGGTGGTATCCGCCAACTTTCCCCACCTTCAGCTCATCATCTTCCCCTTCTTGATTAGTATTCTGTGGAAATGACTCCCACCTTTGTTAGCCCCCTCTGTGGTGGTTACCAGCTGATGAGCCTCTATTTCTCTTACCTCCTTTCCATGTATTAGGTGGCTTCCTACAAGAAGGAGAAGCTTTCCTTTTTTCCCGTTTATTGATTCATTGATTTATTTTATTTATATCAGTTTGGACTTAAAAGTTCCTATGCAATTCAGTGGATTGTAATCTCTTAATTTACTTTGATGCTTAAATTGTCTGTGATTGGGCCAGGGGGAACCCTTTCTACTTGTCCTTTTGATTTTGTCTCCCTCCTTCATTGAGCATCCCGCTACTTTCTGACAAAAAAAAAAAAAATTTCCAGGCTTACCTTGAACTGCCCCAGCCCCAGCCCTGGAACTAGCCATTTTGCCAAGGAGCTCTGGTTCCTTTTAGTGGGAGATGATATTTAGGAACAAAGCTTAGGGTAGCTGAGATGCTTCACGATACTGGGCTATTAATGCTTCTTGGTCTTAGGAGTGAAGAAAGCTAGAGGGTATACGCACACACAGTCACATACTGTACTTGCATACACACTCATACTCGTATACATCTGAAAGTATATAGCTCTGTGTGGCTGTCTCTCTGTGTATGTTTA
The DNA here is from genome assembly GCA_004023965.1 of Spilogale gracilis. Lineage (NCBI taxonomy): Eukaryota > Metazoa > Chordata > Mammalia > Carnivora > Mephitidae > Spilogale > Spilogale gracilis. The sequence goes on from PITA01015831.1 coordinate 22,176, forward strand.
ATTATGAGTTCATACGGATTCCTCCATTTACAGTCCAACACTTGAGTGTTCCTTCTCACATTCTCCTTCCATGTTTGTAAATACCTCTCCAACAGTAAGGGGCCCATTTTCTTTTTTCTTTTTTCTTTTTTTTTAAAGATTTTATTTATTTGACAGAGAGAAAGACAGCCAGAGAGGGAACACAAGCAGGGGGAGTGAGAGAGGGAGAAGCAGGCTTCCCGCAGAGCAGGGAGCCCGATGTGGGACTCGATCCCGGGTCTCCGGGATCATGACCTGAGCCGAAGGCAGTCGCTTAACCAACTGAGCCACTCAGGCGCCCCCCATTTTTCTTTTTAGCATACTGTCCTGTTTACTCACTTACTCCATGGAAATGATTTCCCAGGCGCACACGTCATCTCTTCTACCCATCACCTCTTATCTTTCCCTCTCCTCCCTGTCCTTGGTTACCCAGCCTCGGGTTCACCTGTCTGCAGCCCCCCAGCCTTCCCTCTTCTGTTCATACTCTTGGCCTCCAGGACCACTGGTCTTCATGTCTACATGGCTCACTACCCCTCCCCATCTTCAGTTTCCAGCCCTCATGCTGACTTCTCCATGAGGGGAAAAGAAAGAGACACTTAGGTGAATTTAGTGCCTATCTGGAGACAAATTTGAAATGATTGGGATAGGGCACCTGGGTGGCTCAGTGGGTTAAAGCCTCTGCCTTCTGCTCAGGGCATGATCTCAGGGTCCTGGGATTGAGGCCCGCATCGGGCTCTCTGCTCAGCAGGGAGCCTGCTTCTCCCTCTCTCTCTGCCTGCTTGTGATCTCTCTCTCTCTGTCAAATAAATAAATAAAATCTAAAAAAAAAATTTTTTTTTTTAAATGATTGGGATGATCATGTCTCTGTAAAACCAGAGGCTTGTCCCATAAGGTATTCCATTCTTTCTTTTTTCTCCTTTTCTTTTTTATCTTTGTTTTTATGAGTTTGTTTTCATTTTGAATTCAAATCATAGTCTATTGTTTTGTGCCTGCAGAACAGAGATAGAAAAGAGAAACAAGCTTTTGAGATAGATTTTAGGCGTCTTGGCAATAAGTTAAACCCAGCAAGTAAAACAAGGCTAAAACCAAAAAAAAGCAGTGAAGATTAGCAAATAAGGTTCAGAGAAGGAGATTCACACTAATTATAGGAAATTCATTAGGGTTTTGTTTCAAATTCTTACGTTGGTTTCTATCTTAAGTCAGTCGATTCATAACTAAGTTCATTTCATGGAAATATTCAAGATATCTCTGGACACCAGTAATCTAGAATTTTTCATACTTTACTCAGTCCTTTTCAGTGAGGCTGTTTCACTCAGTTCCTTCAGTGTCTCCTCTTCAGAGGTGGGCCACATTTTTTGGAGGACTTAGTAGCTTTCTTGATACCGGGGGATTACATTTACTTTATCTGTTCTCAGCTCCTGTATATGAGTTCCTTTGAAGTTTTTTTGGTTTCATAAGAGGTATTCTCCCCATAACAGTAGGGATGTGTGTGTGTACTCTTCAGAGTTTAGGGGCACAGATCTGGGTTCAGTTTCAGTAAGCCTCAGTTGCCTCATCTATAAAGTGGAGATTTAATGAGGTAGTATATGTAAAAACATGCTTGGTACACAGTAACTATTGAGCATAGTTATTATGTTTACTGCTATTATCACCAAAATTATTAAAAAGGGACTATTTAGGGGCACCTGGATGGCACAGCTGGTTAAGCATCTGCCTTCAGCTCAGGTTATGATCTCAAGGACATGGGATCGAGCCCCACATTGGCCATTCCTGCTCAGCAGGGAGTCTGCTTGTCCCTCTCCTTTGGCTGCTCACCCCCGTTCATGCATTCTGTCTGTCAAATAAATAGATAAATTTTTTTTTAAAAAAGAATTATTTTTAAAAAAATTTTAAATGGTCCAAGAACAAACATTACTCAAGAGAAGATATATAAATAACCCAATAAGCGCATGAAAAAATGCTCAACATCAATAACCATAGGAACTGTGTTTCAAAGGCACAGTGAGATGCCTCTTCATACCAGGGTGACTGCGATCATTTTTTTAAAAAAAGGAAAGAAAAAGAGAGAGAGAAAGAAAGAAAATAACCAGTGTTGGTGAAGATGGGAAGAATTAGAACCCTTGTGGACTGTTGCTGGGAGTGTAAAATGGTATAGCCACTGTGGAAAGTTCAGCAATTCCTCAAAAAGTTAAATACAGAATTACCATATGACCCAGCAATTCCACTCCTAGGTACATGCCCCAAAGAACAAAAAACAAGGTACTCTGACATATATCCGTGTTCATAGCAACATTATTCACAGTAGCCAAAAAGTGGAAACAACCCAAATGTCCATCAGCAGTTGAATGAGTAAGTAAAATACAATGTACACAAACAATGAAATATTATTCAGCTTTTAAAGGGGAAGAAATTGGATGCTTCGGTGGCTCAGTCGTTAAGCATCTGCCTTCAGCTCAGGTCATGATCCCAGAGTCCCAGGATCAAAGCCCCGCATTGGGTTCCCTGCTCAGTGGGAAACCTGTTTCTCCCTCTCCCACTCGCCTTGCTTGTGTTCCTTCTCTTTGTCTCTCTCTGTCAAATAAACAAATAAAATATTTAAAAAATAAAATAAAAATAAAAGGGAAGAAATTCTCTGGGGCGTCTGGGTGGTTCAGTCGGTTAAACATCCAACTCTTGATTTTAACTTGGTCATGACCTCGGGGTTATAAGGTATAGCCCTGTGTTGGCCTCTGTGTAGGGCGTGGTACCTGCTTAAGACTCTCATGCCCCTCTGCCCTTCCTCACCCTGCCCCCATGCTCGCTCACTCTGCCTCTCTCTTCCTGTCTAAAAAAAGAATTAAAAAAAAAAAAGGAAAAAATTCTGGTACATGCTACAACATGAACAAACCTTGAAGTTATTATGCTAAATAATCCAGACACAGGAGGACACATACTGTATGAGTGCTCTTAAATAAGGTACCTAGAATAAGCAAATTCTTAAAGACAGAAAGTAGACTAGTGGTTACCAGGGACTAGAGGGGCAAATGGGGTTATTACTTACTGGGTACACTGTTTGAGATGATGAAAGTTCTTGGGGTGGATAGTGGTGATAGTCGTACAACAGGGTAAATGTACTAATGTCACTGAATTATATACTCTAAAATGGTTAAAGTAGTAAATTTTATGTTATGTGTATTTTACCACAGATGAAAAAAACTGAGGTTTTAAGATGGCATAACATGAAAAACATGCTTATGTGTACTTGCGCTTTTCATAGTGTCCATTGGTCATAGATATATTGATCCCCTCCCCTGACACCCACACAAGTCTGTCAAAAGAAGACTGAAGAATGGCATTTGTAAATAGATCGTAAGAAGGGAAAGCTGGGAGGACGGCAGTCAAATGAACCTAGAAATCTGGCCTGTAATTTGTAATGGTTTTTACATTTTTTTTAAAGGGTGTAAGAAGCTACAAAGATGAATACATGACAAAGACTACCTGTGACAGCAAAGCCTAAAATAGTAGTTATTTAGTCTTTTACAGAAAAAGTTTGCCCGCGCCTGGTTAGGAACTTTGCTGTGGGCTGAATTGTGCACCCTCCCAAATTCGTGTGTTGAAGTCCTAACCCCCAGTGTTGCTGTATTTGGAGATGGGGCCCGTGGGAGGTACTTAGGTTTAGATGAGATCATGAGGGTGGGGTCCTCATGAGGAGGTCAGCACCCCTAGAAGAGGAGATCCCAGAGAGCTCTCTCCTCCTGTCCCTGCACTGTAAGAACACAATGATAAGGCACCAGCTGCAAACCAGGAAGAGACCCCTCACCGGAAACCAAGCGTGCTGGCACCTTGAGCTTGGACTTCCAGCCTCTAGAACTATGAGAAAACATGTTTCTGTTGTTGAAGCCGCCGCTCCGCGGTGTTCTGTTACAGCAGCCTGAGCAGACTCAAGACCAACATGCTTATCAGAGTTTTGCCAAGAACAAACTCTACTCCTCGCCTCTTAAATTTTACCAAAATCTCCTCTCTTCACAAATTAAGGGGGTATTAAGAAAAGGAAAGAACATTTACCATAAAGCATGATAAGGGCATTTCTTTGAAATAACCAGAGTGGTAAGCGGCGGGTTCCAGAATGCTAAGAAGAATAGGGGTTCTACAATAGTGATTTTTCTCTCTGGCACCATCTGTTTTTCTTTGAATGTAATAAAAATGACAGCTTTTCATGTACGGATACTCCCTGAGCCTTTTAAAGTCAAACATATGATGCTATTTGTGTGTAAAGGTTTTTCTCTTGCACCCATTTGTTTCTCCAGCTTGAATTTCTATGTAAACTCCCTTGGCTAAATTACACACGCCGCCCACACCCAGCAGCCGCCTCCCTCCCTGTAGAGCCGGCCAGAAAACCTGCCTCCTGCAGCGCGGAGGGTCCAGTAGGCCTCTCACTGACTGCCGCCAGGCTTAGAAAGGTGTCCTGACCCGCAGAGCTGCCCCACACCCACTCCCTGATCAGTGCCATGATTGTGAAATGCACCACTGCAACGTGGCTTCTGGACATTTTTGGCAACCAACCCTTTGTCCCCCTCTTTTTTTTTTTGTAAACCTTTATATCCCCTTTATTTCCCTCTCTTCTCCCCTCCCCCCATTTTTGCCCCAAATGCTCCCTTTTCTCTAAAAGGCAATATATAATTTAAAGTAAACATTGGGGTGCCCAGCTGGCTCAGTTGGTAGAGTGTGCAACTCTTGATGGAGGGTCATGACTTTAAGCCCCTGTTAGGCTTAGAGATTACTTTAAAAATTTTTAAATAAACATATTCTTTTTGGAAAAAAATAACTTTATGGAGGTATACTCTACATACCATCAAATTCACCATTTTAGGTGTATGATTCAATGCTGTTTAATAAATTTACCAAGTTGTGTAACCGTCACCATAATTCATATTTAGAGCATTTCCGTCACCGCACTATGATCCTCATGCCCTTTAAAAATTCATTCCCCCACTCCTAGCCGCTGGCAACCAGTAATCTGCTTTCAGTGTCTAAATTTGTCTTCTCTGGACGTTTCACATAAATGATAGGTTTGCAGTTGGCGTCCTTCAGTCAGCATGTTTTGGGAGTTCATCTGTGTTGTGGCATATATCAGCATCTCTCTCCTTTGCGTGGCCAAGTAGTATTCCAGTGGATGGATTGTGTCACGGTTTGTTTATCCATTTACCAGTTGCTGAACATTTGGGTGGCTTTTACTTTCGTCTGTCTGGGTGATGCCATGTGACTGTTTGCCGGCACATCTTTGTGCAGGCATATTAAATTTTTATTTGTGATAATTAATAAAATTTGTGGTTTCAAGTTCGTAATTCAAAAAATAGCTGGGTTGAACTTTTTTTTTTTTTTTAAGATTTTATTTATTTATTTGACAGAAACACAGTGAGAGAGGGAACACAAGCAAGGGGAGTGAGAGAGGGAGAAGCAGGCTTCCCGCTGAGCAGGCAGCCCGATGCGGGGCTTGATCCCAGGTCTCCAGGATCATGACCTGAGCCGAAGGCAGTCGCCCAACCAACTGAGCCACCCAGGCGCCCCTGAACTTTTTTAAAGATATTATTTATCCATTCTTAGAGAGCACTCACTGGCACGTGAGTGGGGGGAAGGGCAGAGGGCGAAGCAGGCTCCTCACTGAGCAGGTTCAAGGGGGGAGACCTTGATCCCAGGACCTGAGATCTGAGCTGCCCAGGAGCCCCCCACCCTCAGTTGAGCTTTTTATAATCCTAGGCCTTAGCCCCTCCAAAAACCCCTCCAAAGCTAAACTGGCTGATCTTTCTTTAAGCCTCATTGATCCTTTTTCTCTGAGTCACTGGCCCTTAATAGAAAGGAGGTTCCCCACTTGTTAGAAAAATATTACCAACTCCTGCTTTCAAAGAAAGAAAAAGAAAATAGAGGAGACCATTCAAGTTAAGGGGCACAGACTGCACACATGCCGTTTGTACAGACCTGCCTCGGGGGCTGAGAGACCCCAGGAGCCCTGAAGACCTTACAGTCAGGGAGTAAAGAACCAGAAAACCATGCCCGGGGTATACTGTCAGCAGGCCATAACGAAGGGAGTTCTTAAAGTTATTCTGTCTTCTCTCATCTTCTTTGGTAAAGGGAAATTATTTTTAAGAAGTACTATTTAAAGTCTTTACCATATACAGATGATAAGCACACCCCTCTCCAAAGAACAGCAGCTGAAAGTATTCGGAGGCCACTGTCGGGGGCAGCCTTCCACCCTTCATAGCATTTTCTCTTGAGCGTTCTCAGTTTGGCTGTGTCCCGGGTCGGGGAGCACACAGTTTCATGCAGCAGCCTATTTTATTAGTCTTCTGGTTTGTTACACGGGTCTTATTCCTGTTAAGTGTGCCATTAGTCTTGTGTCTGTAGGCCTCTTGTACACAACATTCATTTCCCTATTTTGAAGTATTTACCCTCTCCTTTTCCAAAGTAAGCTTGCTAGTTCAGGGGTTCTTATAACCTGCTTCGATCCCTGGATGGGATCTAATCCATTTGGAGTGGAATCACTGGGATGAAACTGTTAATGGGGCCGAATACTGGTTGCTTGCTTGCTTGGTCGGTCGGCTGTCTGAACAACCCCCTGTACCCTCTTGGCATGCCCAATAAAGCTTGCCGTTCACCAAAAACTCATCTTTTAGAGTCATAAGCTAGGTCTGCCCCATTCTGTACTGGAGTCATTTTGTTGTTGTTGAACCATATATAATTTGCAGTTAACCCTGTTAAATTTTATCTTACTGGGTTTTTTTTTTTTATTGTGGTAGAACATAGATAACAAAGTTCACCATTGTGACCATTTTTTAAGTGTATGGTTCAGGTGCAGCTGTATAATCATCACCACCCTCTGTCTCCAGAGCATTTTTCATCTTCCCAAACCAAAACTGTACACCCATTAAACACTATTCCCTATTTCCTCCCACCCCTAGCCCCTGGCAACCTTCTGCTTCTACTTTCTGTCTCCCTGAATTTGACTACTGTGGGTACCATAGGAGTGAGATCGTATAGTATTTGCCCTTTTATGACTGGCTTATTTCACTAAGCAAATTGTGTTCATGGTTCATCCATGTTGTAGCATGTGTCAGAATTCCCTTTGTAGGGCGCCTGGGTGGCTCAGTGGGTTAAGGCCTCTGCCTTCGGCTCAGGTCATGATCTCAGGGTCCTGGGATCGAGGCCTCCATCAGGCTCTCTGCTCGGCAGGGACCCTGCTTCCCCCTCTCTCTCTGCCTGCCTCTCTGCCTACTTGTGATGTCTCTCTCTGTGTCAAATAAATAAATAAAAATCTTTTAAAAAAAAAGAAAAATAATTTCCTTTTTAAGGCTAATATTTCATTGTGTGTGTATATATATACACCACATTTTATGGATTCATCTGTTGATGGGCATTTAGGCTATTTCCACCTTTCGGCTGTTGTGAATAACGCAAATGTTGGTTTGAGTCTCGAGGATCTTACTAGCTTCAGCTCCTTACATTCCGCCCGTTTTGTGTTATTGGATAATTGTCTGCAAATCAAATAAGCTTGATCTCCAACTTCTACCCAAGTCCCTTGTTTTTGTTGTTGTTGTTGTTGTTGTTTTATTTAAGGAGGCTCTGTGCCCAGTGTGGAACCCAGTGTGGGGCCCTGAGAAGACCTGAGCTGAAATCAAGAGTTGGACACTTAATTGACTGAGCCATCCAGGCACCCCTTCCCAAGTCCCTTGTTAATAACAATGTTGTATTTCCTATTGATCTAAGATATCATTTTTATAAAATGGCCATTCCCCCCATTCTGTCTTTTTAAAATTAGAACTTGGTCTTTGCAGCTGGGCTCTGGGAGCGTCTGCTTTCACAAATTCAGCCTGAGCTTTTATAGTTCTTTCGGTTCAAGTCTCACTTGGGTGTGGGGGGAAAGGAGGCAGATTAGGCTGGATCAAAGTGCAAGGTTTGAGGGGGGGGTTGTTTGTTACTTGTCTTTCTGAAGGCCTCTTAAGACTACACAAAAACTAATACCAGGTATCAAAAGCAGGAACTAAGTCTTCGGGTGACCTGATGAGACTTGAATTTATTTGCTCCACAAACATTTATTGATCTCCTACTTGTGAAAAGCACAAAGTGCTTTTGGGAATCAGAAGATGAATAAAACACGTTACCTGCTTTCAAGGTGATTAGAATGCAAAATACTGGAAGAACTTTCTATTGCAACGCAGAAATCTGTAAGCAAGGCTTCATCCCATAGCTGTAAAATACCTCCTTAAGATGAAGGGATTACAAAATACATCAAAAAGCAAAATGGGCTCTGAAATTATGTTTTAGTATAGATGGGTTTTAAGCAAGGATTTGGGGACAGACTGGAAAATGAAACATAAAAGCTTTAGAGGTGTTTAGGTTTCACTTTGGCTAATATGAGAGCACCAGGAAAACAGAAAGTACTCTTGCTCTTGACAATGTAAAATTCTTATTATTTTTAGGGATTAGTAACTATGCATTTATGAAATTCTTTGTCAGAGCAATTTAGTTAATAGGTATGCAAATGACTAGTTATTTTATTGTGTAGGTGGATCGTTCCATGTACATTTTTCTGAGGAAGAATGTAAGTGCTAAAAACTATTCACATTGCAAATGCAAAGAAGAAAAGTTAAAGTTAGAATGCTGTATCTTTGTTGTATTAGGCGTTAGGAATGAGACAGAGAAGATCCATCTTGTCAAAATCTGTTGGGTTCACTCAGTGGAATTTCTTAGTCACATCCAGCTCTCTAACTGCCTGTTTCAGGTATAAGAAAACGTTTGTGAGTGAATTGGTTGCAAGGGAGTTTCTTGTTACTCGTGTTCAAGCCTGGACGCAGGATCATTATAAACCTGGTTGGGAGGCTGGTGGAGACGCCGAAAGCAAATGCCAGGGCTGCAGAAGTCCATTTCCATGTGAGATTTTGCAGTCCAAGGCGTGTAGTGTGAACAGCCCAGAAACCAGTGCGGCGGAAGGGGGATGGGGGCTGTTTTAAACTTCATTGCATTTTCAGCATGAAAGTAATTCAGAGGAAGCTGGAAATTCCAGAGCCTTTCTGGCTTTAGCTACCTCCTGTGGTCAGGATGGAAGCTTTTATAATTTTATAATAGTTAAACTAGGCTTCATGTGGGGGGAAAAGTCACAGTGGGAGAGAATCAATGGGCCCTGCCTTGCAGGTGGTCCCTGGCTCTACTTTCCTCCCTTGAATTCGTCCTCCCCAATGAATGAACCTCATCTTCAGTTGTGTTTCAATCACTATGTTCCCCTTCTTTGAAATTTCCTCAGATCTTTAGTTGTCATGCAAATCAAATTAAAATTCTTATTAATGGACAGACCCCAATCTTCCTACCAATTTGCCCTTCTACCTTCTTACCTGACTAGTTTTGGCGACGTTCTCCACAGGAGGCCCACAGACAGAACTCACTCATCTGTGTGTGTCTCTTCCTGTGGCCTAGAGCTCATGGAATTCCTGTTTCTCCCTCTCTTACTCATCAGTAAGCTGAGTTCTTCTCACTTGCCCTGAATCACGTGGCTCCACACAGTTGCTGTCATAGGCACATGTTCCTGGATGTGGCAAGCTCGTCCTGTTCTGCAGCCACTGATGATCAGACCAGGGCAGTGTCCACTTGCTCAACCCCTCAGCTCTGCGGTGGGGGGGGAGCTGGTGCTGCACACCAGGAGTGCTTCTTTATTAAAATGTCTTATGTGTTTGCTTTTGCTTTTGTTTTCCTTTTCCTTCAGGTGCAGAGTGAAGACAGTGTCCTCCTGTTTGTTATTGCCTGGACAATCACAGAAATTATCCGTTACTCCTTTTATACTTTCAGTCTATTAAACCATCTGCCTTACCTCATCAAGTGGGCCAGGTAAAGGAAATGGGATGAAGAGTAACCTTTGAAATGACCCAACACTGTATTTGTCCTTTATTGCTAAATATTGCCTCCAGGCTCCTAAAAATAAAGTTGTATGATGTCACTTATACTTCTGTTTTGTTTTTTAATTGTATAAGATAGGTAATGTGAGACTGGTCTGTGAATTTCATCAGGATAAGGGATGCTGCTTTGATTAGTAGAAACACTTTTTTAAGTTTGATATACTTGTTTTTATTGGATAGATTATTTTTATTTAAATTATTCAGTAGAAATTTGCTGTAACATCCTTTCTTGTTCATATCAAATTTTACTGATGAGCTCCTGCCATTCTGTTTTTTGGACCAAGTCCAATTCTCCTAATCTCCATTTTGCCAACACGCTATGACTCTTAATTTTTAATTAATAATCAATGTAACATGCAGTTTTATCTTGTTAGCAATTTTATTTGGCTTTGATAATTCTTACCAGTAATACTTGTTATGAATTGGGAAAAAGGCTGACAGTTCATCTATTTATCTGAGCTAATTTCATGAGATGGTTGTGAGCAGTTTTCTAAGTTGGTGAGGACTATGAGGAGAGTGACAAAGCAAAGGGATCAGATTTGTCCTTGGGGCCCAAGTGCCTTGTTTCCTAGAAGGAAACTGGTGCTTCCTAGATAACTTAGGAGTTTGATTATTTAATTAGAGACGTAAATCAATTGTTTCCAACATGTCAAGTGTGCAAACTACTTTTTTTTTTTTTTTTCTGATACACAGTTTTATTGGGAAAAGATGGCAGTTTCTCACTCACCGACCTGGGTGGGCCTTATGGGAGCTGTCTGCTCTGTGATAGGGAGACCTTGCTGGCCAGTCCCTGATCCTTTTTTTTTTTTTAAAGAAAAAAGAAAATTTTTTTAAGATTTATTTATTTATTTATTTGACACAGAGAGAGAGAGAGCGATCCAAGTAGACAGAGGCTGATGAGAGAGAGGAGAAAGCAGGCTCCCTGCCGAGCAGAGAGCCCGACGCGGGCCTCGACCCCAGGACCCTGATATCATGACCTGAGCCGAAGGCAGAGGCTTTAACCCACTGAGCCACTCAGGCGCCCACCAATCCCTGATCTTAACAGTGGAGGATGATTCTTTTGCCCATGGTGTCCATGGCCTATGGGTGGGTCTTCCCATTCCACCATCTGCTTTAGCGTAGTTGAAGTTGGCAGCAGGGAACACGGCAAAGATGGCATCCGCTCTTTGTCACTGATTTCTCGGGGCAACTTCTGTGCCTGGAAGTTTGCTCACTGTCCGCCACAAACAGCCAGAGCCTTTAAAATTTGAGCTGGTGGGGGGCGCCTGGGTGGCTCAGTTGGTTGAGCCACTGCTTTCAGCTCAGGTCATGATTCTGGAGACCGGGGATCAAGCCCCGCATCCGGTTTCCTGCTCTGCGGGAAGCCTGCTTCTCCCTCTTTCAGTCCCTCTGCTGTGTTCCCTCTCTAGCTGTGTTTCTCTCTGTCAAATAAATAAATAAAATCTTTAAAAATAAAAAATAAAAATTTGAGCTGGTGGTTTCTTTAGCAGTACTTACATCTCAGAATGATAGTTCCATAGGACGAACTCTTCTCTGAACTCTTTTTGAAACAGAGAACTCCTTTTTGAAGTGAAAAAAAAATGGTGTAGGTTCTCCTACGTGGTAGTTATTGTAAGGTTTTTTTTTATTACTAAAAAATTACATAGTGACCGAAAGCCATTGTGAATTTTTTAAGGTTTTTAAAATTGGCATATAATTCCTTTTTCATGATGATATGTGCACACATTTGACGGTAGCTGTAGAAGCACACTGGGTATGCAGTCCTTTTCAGTCCACAGACCAGGCGTGGCGTGCTTTGTAGGGATTCATAGACTCATGCTCCAACACCTCCCCAGCGACTCCCTGCAGACTCCCCACCCCTGCCACAGGGCAGGACCCTTCTCTAAACCATGACTGAGTGCCCCTACTTTACCAAGGGTTGTCATCATCTTTATTATTTTAGGGAGTTGTATTGAATGTTGTTTATTTAGTTGGACCAAATTTTGAGGCTGACCAAAGACATTTATTTTCTTTTAGAACATTCAGAAACATACCTACCATCAGGCCCTTTGCAAAAACTGGCTTGTAAAACCTGAATACGATGGATTAAGAGGGGCGTCTGGCTGGCTCAGTCGGTAAAGCATGCAACTCTTGATCTCAGGGTCTTGAGTTCAGACCCATGTCAGACGTGGAACCTACTTTAAAAAGAAACAAACAAAGGAATAGTGGGTAAACAGGAAAATGTAGAAGCAATAGCTTCCTGAAAGACCAGTACTGATTAGAGAGGTGGGAATGTATCTTTCTACTACTGCTGGCTTCCAGTCTCAGTCATGAATGTTTTTTGTTTGTTTGTTTTAGGTACACACTTTTCATTGTCCTGTACCCAATGGGAGTGTCGGGGGAGCTGCTCACAATCTACGCAGCTCTGCCCTTTGTCCGACAGGCGGGCCTGTACTCCATCAGTCTACCTAACAAATACAATTTCTCCTTCGACTATTACGCATTCCTAATTCTGATAATGATCTCCTACATTCCAGGTAAGTAAACAGTTATGCATATATACTTATTTATGTTTTTAAAACTGGCTCTACAGTAATTAGAGTCAAATGTCTTTGGATGTTTTCATACCATTTCCAAGTATGTAAATCTAATTTATTAGGAGTGCCTTGGTTTTTATTGAACGCTGACTATCAGAGGGAATTTTCTCTAGTAGTGCTTGAATAAAGATGAACCCTTCTCAATACAGCTGCCAAAATGCAGCCCTTCTCTGTGTGTGGGTTTGAAACACTGACTCCCAGGAAAGGTGAATGTACTGAGTGCAAAACAAAAAAAGGCCATTAAAGACCTTACCTTGATTTTTTGTCTCTCTGGAGAACTGCTTGTTAGGGTATTTGGAAAACATTATAAAGAGATTTTTGCATTTTCATTATATCAGAATAGACACTTAACTTCATTTTTAAGGAATCAGCAGCTAACTAGAAACAAATAACAAAATAAAAATAGAGTAATTTTTTTTCTATATTTCTTATTTTCTTGTTTGGAAATAGGCACTAAAACCATCTGACCACATAATGTTCTCTTCAGAACAATTTCCAGTTATTTTAATAGTACTGCCAGAGGTTTAAATATGGATAATCAAAAGTACCTATCAATGTACTCAGTACCGAGGAGAAATAGCCATGTCTGAGGCTTCTGTGAAGTGAGGTCTGTTTGCTGTGGAAGAGTTGTTTAGTCCTTTTCTCGAATTCTGATATTCACTTAAAATCCTGTGATTGATTTTCGCATATCCAAAAGGATTTTACTTTACCTGAGGACATAGGAAGTTAAGGTTTCTTCTCATTTAGCTATTTCTGTAGCCATTGTGACTATGAATCCTATTTTAGTCTATAAGATGCTATATTCTTCCCTAAACCTCAGATTAAATTCAGACAGGAAGGTTGGATTTTTCTTCAGCCCACAACATGAACTGAATGAATCATCCTAACAATCTTAAGCGACATGTTTGTGTCCCTCTGTGGAAAATTGCATTTCATGCATTGTGAGAAAAAGAAACTACATCCAGATTTCATGTGAGCGTTTATCTTGGAGAAATTCTTGGACAGCAGTTCTGCATAATGATTCATTTTCCACTCTTTATTAATTATCAAGCCCTCCTCCTTGGTATTGGAACCGTGGTGGCCAAAGGCCTTTTCGCTTCAAATTGAAAAAGGTAGTTGATTTTCAAAGAAAACATAAATAGGGAAGAGTCTAAAAATTAGCTTACAGTTGTTCATCGTTTTAGTTTTGTTCCCTTAGAGTTTCATTCTCCAGCCTCTAGAGCAGCAGTTCCTACTTGGAGTTTTGCCACACCCGGAGTAACACATACTATCCCAGTGGGCACCGCAGGATTTATTAAAAATCAGCATAAGAGGGCGCCTGGATGGCTCGGTCGATTAAGTGTCTTGATTTCAGCTCAAGTCATGTGCCCAGGGTCCTGGGATCATGTCCCACAGCTGGCTTCCCGCTCAGCAGGGAGCCTGTTTCTCCCTCTCCCTCTGTCCCTCCCCCCCATTTGAGCGCTGTCCCCCTCGCTCGCTCTCGCAAAGAAAATCTTTAGTAAAATAAAATAAAATCAGCATAAGTGTTGAATGAATAAGAGATAGATGCCAGACTGGATAACTGGAAAAGGAGCAGGGAGGGTGTGATGAAATCAAACAGTAGCAAGATGCTGCCACATTGACAGAAATCTGGGGCCCCTATCTCAGGGTTGCTCTCAGATCTTAGTTTGCCAAAGGAGGGTCTTCACTTCAGGAGCAGCTCTCCAGGACAGCCGCAGTCTCTCTGTACCTCCTAGTTTTTCTGTGCTCAGCACCCAGTCTTTTGCCTCTTCCTTCCTGACCCCTTGGTCTAGTTAAGGGGCCTGGTCAGGCACAGCAGCGCCCCCTAGTGATAGGATTCCTGAAGGAAAACAAACCCTGTTCTGTGGGATCTTCCTTCTGGGTCTTCACATGGAGAGAGGAGAGAAAACACTGAGTAGGCAGGGCTCTCAACCAAAGCTGGCTTTCTTTACTTTGGTGCCTTCCCTTTCTTTGGTTCCCAGCCTCCTTTTGGTAAGAATTAAGCTTAGTTAAAGTCTCTATTATTTCTTTCTTAAGGTAGTTTAACTCCTGTAGACCAAGAAAAAGGGTTGATTTCATATAAATATGAACAGATTTTCTCCCAATCCCTGACCCCGCACCCAGGCTCAAGATGATGGCCCAGACCATATCTTCTGCTGCAGACCATTTGTGTCTGCTGGCACTCATTGTGCCCTTGGCCTGAGCCAGTTGCCCTGCATGTTTTTAGTTGCTTAGGTTGTTAATATTGAGACCAGTTTGTACAGTTCCTTCCAGCCCACAGCACATTTCCAACTTTCCAAAACTTTGTATTTATAAGAAGAAAATGCAGAGTTAAGGGTTGCTGTTGACATCCAGTCCTCTTTACCAAATTTGGTTTTCTTTCTACCACTTAAGTTTCTGTTAATCTTCTTTAATGGGCAGTGGTGATATACATGTATTATACAAAGTAACACCCTTTCTTTACAGTCCTGACCAGCTGTTGCATTGTTGCACATGTGGCCCAGATTGTGGCCCATGAGCCATGACCCCAGGAGTTTTCTCGAATTGGGGTGCTTTGGAATCCCTGCAAGGTGCTCCTTTCTTGCTTTGCCGCAGCTGCAGTGTGTACGGTATCTATGGGACTCGGTAGACCTCTAAGTCCCAGACTGGTAAAAGTTGGCTTTTACCACCCAATGGGAATGGGGATTTAAAAAACAAACAAACAAAAAAAAAAAACAGAAATAAGAAACACAAGTGGAGGGTGAGGACACTGAGACGCTGGGCGCTGTCCAGGTTGTCAATAACCATAACCACACTCAGATTTTTAGGGAAACCAAGAAAAAACTTGCCCCAGGCAGAGCATTTCCATTTGCTCTCAGCCTCCAAGTTCTCCTCTCCCTGGAGGAGCCCCTGCCCCCCCCCATGCTTGCACACACAGTGACCATCTCCATCCCACGTGTCCTGGACTGGGAGAGCAGAAGGTAGAATTCAGGATAGCCTGTTGCCAAACTGAGATTGTCTTGGGGTTTTTCTTCATTATTATGGTCAGAAGGAGTGGCCGTGCATCTGGAATTGTTTCAGCCATTCCAGTTGGGTCCAGCCTAAACATGTGGGTCATTCAGATGGAGACAGTGTCACCCATGTTCTAGGTCAGCAAGAAGGCATTGCTACAACTATAGAGAACCTCCCAGTGTGTCCCCATTGTCCTGGCCTCCCTTGCACGCATTCCTGTGCTTGGGCACTGAGAAACCTCCAAAGTTGTAAAGAATTGAAAGGGCTGTATCTGCCCTCCATTTCTGACCTCTGGCTAGCCAGCAGACCATTGCCTGTGGGGCTGAGGGTGCTCCACCATCTTGCTTTAACTGCCACCAAGGGTCTGGTGAATGGTTTCTAGGTCACCCTTCCTCAGACCCTCTGAACTAGCAGAAAAGCCTTTAGCCACCCTGCCAACTGGTGGGAAAGTCCTTAATGTACTTTGCTACAAATTTTCCCGTTAGTAAAGTGTATCTATAGAAATATGATTGGCCCCACATTTTTAAATGATTGCAATTAGCATTCCTTATGGTTTAATTATATCTTTACTTCCAGTTTTTAGACTACAGAGCTTGTCAGATTTTCTGGCTTTGGTTCCAGAATAGTTCTCTCCCCTGTTGAATGATATGCACAAGCTGGGTCTTTTCTCTGAATAACTCCCTGCCTACAGATAACAAGTGGAGTGGAGTGGAGTGGAGCGCAGCCCTGGTCAGCATTGGAGCCTCCTCTGCTGTTTATCAGATCTGTGTGCACACACCCACTGATGGCTTAGAGTACTTGGGGAGGATCATTGGAAATTTGGCCAACTTGGAACCCATTTAAAAAGGAAGAAACTGTTGGGGCACCTGGGGGACTGCAGGTTTCTGACTCTTGATTTAGGTTCAGGTCTTGATACTCATGGTCATGGGTTTGGGTTTTTTAAAAAAAGGAAAGGAAAGGAAGAAACTGTCAGGGGAATAGTAGAAATCACCTCCCTAGAAATACAGGTTACTTTCCTCAAAATGGAGATGGGAACTGTTGAGAAGAGAAGGGAGGATGGGGCGCCTGGGTGGCTCAGTTGGTTGAGCAACTGCCTTTGGCTCAGGTCATGAACCGGAGACCCGGGATCAAGTCCCACATCGGGCTCCCTGCTCGGCAGGAAGCCTGCTTCTCCTCTCTCACTCCCCCTGCTTGTGTTCCCCCTCTGGCTGTGTATCTCTCTGTCAAATAAATAAAACCTTAAAAAAAAAAAAGAAGGGAGGATAGTGTACACTGAAGACCATCTCACTGGGGTTTTTTCCATGGGTATTGAACCCCCACTTCACAGTAACCTGTGAAGGCCAGGTAGCTTCAGCTAGCATTTCCCAGCAAGAATCCTATAGGCATTTGAGGTAGGACTGTTCTTAGTTGTGGGGGACTGTCACACATTGCAGATTTTGGCTTTCCTGCTTCCTGTGCTAAATGCCAGGAACCTCCCTCCTCCAAATCTTCCCTTCTCCAAGCTTCCAAATACTCCTAGGGAGCTTTCTTGGAGACCCAGTACTTTTTAAAGTAACCTCTGAAATGACCAAGAACAGGGGCACCTGGGTGGTTCAGTCACTTAAGTGACCAACTCTTAATTTCGGCTCAGGGTCATGAGATAAGGCGGCACTTGGGCTCCATGCTGAGCGTAGAGCCTGCTTCAGTTTCTCTCTCCTGCTCCTTCCCCTCCTCCCCTCACTTGCTTGAGCCCACACTTGCTCTTTCTCTAAGGTAAATAAAATCTTTAAGGAAAAATAAAAAAGTAATGACTAAAAACAGAATCTCTAGTGCCTAAGATGTTAGCTTCTTTTCATTAGGACTTTCTGCATCCAAACTTGGCTGCTTCTTGTTCAGATAAAATGTCATGACCCTCTTCTCCCTCCTCAGTCTTCCCAAAGAACAGCCTTTCCTGGGAAGTGCGTTCGGGAGATCCCCTCAGGTGACAGAAGGAACTGGGGTTTTCAGGAGTGTCAGGCAAGTCACCTGCCCTCCCTGGGGCTTGAATTCCTCCTCTGTAAACAGGAATAAATCTAGCACTAGAATTCACCTGCTTGTAAAATCAGAATAAATGTGAGGATACTAAGAAAGTAGAGTGTTATTTGACGACTCCGTGGCATCTCGGTGGGTAGTAAGATTGATAGTACTGTGTGTCTCTCCAGTCCGGGCCACCCTTTCCCTTCAACTAAAGCAGGAAAAGGTAAGTCCCTGTGCATTTTTCCTCCCCTTACCCAAGCCCACTGCGTTCCCTTCTTTGGTTGCTGGATGGGAAAATAGAGTCCTAGAGGACCCCAAGTCCATGGGCTTTAAATAGAGCGTGCGGTTGTGTCTGTCACTTTAACCAGTTCTTTCTTTTCTTTCAGTTTTTCCCCAGTTATACTTCCACATGATACACCAGAGGAGAAAGATCCTTTCTCATACTGAAGAACACAAGAAATTTGACTAGCTCCTGCTTCCTGCACTCCCCCCAAAAACAAACTTTTCAATGACAAAAAATGCTGCAGACTTTTTGAGTTCCCAATACGTTTCATAGAAAATAAGTAAGAACTATTTTTAAAAATATTAAAAAATAAAAACCAAAATCCAGTGTCACACAGGCCTGGGATTTTATTTAAAACAACAACAACAGCAACAACAACAACAGCTCTAACATAAAACATCCAGGCCAGTCCATTCCAGCATGCTCCTTCAACCAGACGTTCCCGGTATTTATGAAGGTGCTGGAAGGGCATTTGGCATTTTATAGCCGCCTGTTTCCTCCATGTATCTGATTAGTAAAGATCTGTAACTCTAAATACTTGAGAGTTACAGTTTGAGTAAGGAAACTGTATCAGCCAAATGCCGACCTCACTGAGTTCTGTTCCTGTCTGCAGTGTTTCGCGTTCCCTTTTCAAAGTGCTTGACCGCATGCTGGAAACTGTTTTTGAAGGGGCAAACTTTGTTCTCTGGAATGTTATGACGTTCTGGCTGGGACCTATCCCTTCCTATCTAGTGAATGAATTATACCACATCTGTGTCTGTGAAGTTTTGGGGTAGAACCTTAACCAGAAAACAACTAGAACACTTATGTCTGTTTTCAGTTGAGTCATTATGGTCTGCCACTAAGGAGTGTGCTTGAATTTAGTATGTGTACATCGTCGAGAACCTATCTTATCTAGGGCTCAGTCTTGATCACATTTTAACACAATGACAGTTCTCAGAAAGGGAAAGCTCACTCACTAGTAAATAACAAGTACCTTTCACCGTGTCCTTTTCAGAACACCTCTGAGTGTATTTACCCATCACCATTCTCACTCATGGACCCAAAGCCAGGCTAGTCACGTAAGGGGTAGAGAGTCTGTAACTGAAAGCACAGTTGGATGGAAGGTGTTACTTTAGAAATGTAGCAGGAATAGGTTTCTACATCCTTATTACTTTATTTTTAAATTTCATTCAACTCTTCTGTTAGGATACTTTGCCTAATTATGGTCCTGTGTAATTCCCAGCAAACTAAGTCCAGAGGCGGTGAAGTGTTCCAGTCAGGCAGACATGAGCTAAAAGCAGTATCGTCTCCATGTGTTGGAGCCAAGAAGTACTTTGGTCATGTGGACCTTATCTAATTACTGTCCTGTTTTTGTACCATTTACTTGCTCAGCTGTGCATTTAAGACTCTTCAAGAAGGAGCTGATGAAAATGTAAAGCCCAAGTTCAGATGTGCATTAAATTTTAAACACAGAATGTTCTTTGTGGATTCTTTTCTTCCTTTTTTTAAGCCATTGATCTTTAAAAATTTAAAAGCCTTGCTTACCGAGTAGTTATTTAAAATATAATTGCTAATATCAGAAGAGTGTCATAATGGAAAACTAATTTTTTAAATGTTATTTTCTTAGAAGCCTGATAATTAAGATGAAGATGAGAAGAAAGTATGGAGCCTAAAATTTGATGCAGGCAGATGTGTAATAAAATTGCTTTTGAATTAAACATTAAAATTCTGCTTCTTTAAGTCAGCACTCTTAACTTGGGCATGGTGAGATTAGAATCTGTTCTTGTACTTCATAAACTAAATATAGAGGAAAGATTATTTTTCATGTTTTTTCCTTTTTCTTCTTCCAAAATGTATTTTCTACTGTAAAATAGAAACAATTTGAGTTATATTTGTCTTATCACTTAGTTTAGGTAAGATTTTTTTCAGTCATTTCTGGAATAGTTCTAGAAGATGAGATGACAAATGTAGGTCTTCCAGGATCGCTGGCTTGGGGGCTTTATTCAGGCCTCTGTGTTATAATGTGTCGCAGACAGTAGTGTTGCATCAAATTGAACGTTGGCAGCGAGAACACAGCAGGAGACTCCCTCCTCGTAAAGGGTCTCCACCCCAGTGTGTGTCTTTGTCCCTGGACATTTAAAATATTCCTGGCAGATAAGTAAGACATCCACACGGCATGCTCTCCATCCACCTCTCTCGGGAACTGGCTGCTTTATCTCTGCCATGAATTAATTTCTCCTTTGAGGTGGTGGTGTTCTTTTATGAATTGAGAACACCTAACCCCAACTGTCCCATCCTAAGAAAGTGTGAATGAGGAAGGCGGTGTTCGGCGGGTATTTTGTCACACTTAACCGTTTTCATTTCGGGACGAGGTCAAAGACATCTTCTGTCCTGTCACCCACCTGGTTGGGTATTGCAGAACCTCCCCCCACATACACACACTTCAGGGACCACCTTCCGACAGAACTGAGAATTCTTTGAGATATGCTGTCGTGCTGTGTAGACAGAAGCCGCTAATCCGCATCTTGCTGTGTTCTGTTTGTTCAGGTTGCTGATCACTCATTTAACACATACTCACCATTATCAAAGGCACTGTGGAGACTTAGCACAGAATAAAGCACCATCCTTGCAGATAAAATCTATTCCTCTGGAGCGAACTTCCCACAGAAAGGGTTTAGAAGACGTAGAGGTAAAGAGGCCTACAAAGACGGTGCCCTTATCTCTACTGGTTTGTTTGGAGTCTTCATTTATAACAAAAATCAGCACTGATGTGGTGCAACCTGCAAATTATTTTCAGTTCTGAGTTTCTAGATAAAACATTGAAACCAGTACATACTGCTCCTATGAAATTTGGGTAAAAAATTATACGACCATATATATAGTCCATTTTTGTATTTTTTCTATGTTGTGAAAACCAAAATTGTAATTTTATAAGTCTTTGATTCACTAAAATTACATAATTTAAATGTATTTTTTGTATATTTAGAAATAAGGAGTTCAAAGACTATGCCTAACTTTCTATGCATGCATTTGGAAGCTATTTTTACCTGATGTTAATGTAGTAATAAGGTGTGTTCATGAAATACTGATCTGTGTTGCATTTCAAAATAAACTGGTGTGTGCTCTGCCTGGATTTGAAATAGTGATCAATGAATGGATCTAGTGATTTTTCACACTAAGTTGGCCTGAACGTGGTGTTGGAATATGGAAGACTTTCAGTTTTGTCATGGATTCCAGTTTTTTCTTTGATAGGTTTTAAATCTATTTCTGCTATTTATAATGTACTTACACAGGAGAAATAGACAGATTATATAAAGAGGTGTCCATAAAGTCATTCTTCCTGCCAGTCAATCTTCAAGCTCACCAAGCCCCTCTCAGCCTGGCCCCAGAGGTGACAAGTGGGATTACTCATGTAAGGGACCAGCAAATCAAAGAAAATAAATGATTAAGGATCCTTCTTAAAATGTTTTGGGTTGGTTTTTGTTGTTGTTTTGTTTTTCACAATTTCTTTTAATCTAACTTTTATAATAATATGTTAAGAGGGGAAATACTGTTGTCAGGCAATGTTCATTTTATATTAAAGCAAGATGTGGTCAGGTACCTTCTGAAAATACTTCCAAGTACAGAGCAATCCTAGGAACTCTCAAGTTTACAGTGGGCAGTGGTGGGAGGGACACGGACAGAGTACACCGCGCCCGGCCACTTCCGTGCTGCTAGTTCTAGACCCCAGATCTCTTCACCTCAAAATGAAAACACCGATGTGTCTGTGGGATGGGCATTGTTTGGTGGGTGATCCCTGAGTGATCTCTTTCTCATGTGCCTCCAGTGGTGAACATGCCCACTTGCCAGGTCGGCCGAAGCTTTCTCAGAGTTAACCATCCCTGTTGCCCAAGACCGTGGTCCTTGTTCCAAAGGGAACGTGCTTCCTGCCTGCTGTCTGATCGCAGCTTCGGCATTACCAGCCCCGTGGTTGTGGGAGCACTCCTCTCGTATACAGTCTGGTCTGTTTCAGAGACAGACATTCCATTTATGAAAAGAATCATTTCAGCTAAAGCTGAGCAACAGATGGTAGAGTTAATAGCAGAGGCTACCCAGATGATACAACCTTTACAATCTTAGGGTGGTAATGGGAAACCAGGGCTTTCTAATTTGTCATTGTCATATTCTGTGGCAATTATGTGTACTATGTTAACATAATAAGCTCTAGCCTGAGGAATTACCATTCGTATAATTAAGAGACCTACTGTTACACACAGTTCCAAAAATACCATTCTGTTGTTCTGTTCCCTTTAACAAGAATGAAGACTAGCTTTGCAATTCCTCATATTATTAAAAAAAAAAATCCCAGTCTTACAAGTGGACTGGCTCATTGTTATACAATTTAGTGATGAAGAAACTGTTCTGAGCAACTCTTACCAAAAATAGCCATACCTATTAACATTCCCCTGCCTGCAACTGAGAACCAGAGTTAGAGAGCTGCATGGGTCTTCAACCAACACTTCCTTTTAAATGCGAGAGACTATTTAATCTTTTGTTTTCAAATTTAGAAAGCTACTCCTTAGTGTTATTGGGGCAGATCTCATTACCAAAAATAATCTTTCTTTTTTCCAGGAAAGGCAGTTCACTCTTAAAAGTCCCATTCGATGAGCAAAAATAAAATATGAGGGCTGTGTATATAATAAGTACCTTGTACCGAATTCATAAATCTCTTTATGTTTGGAAGTTGTG
Organism: Spilogale gracilis; assembly: GCA_004023965.1. Taxonomy (NCBI): domain Eukaryota; kingdom Metazoa; phylum Chordata; class Mammalia; order Carnivora; family Mephitidae; genus Spilogale; species Spilogale gracilis. The sequence continues at coordinate 44,669 of PITA01015831.1, forward strand.
TTTTCTGCTCACAGTTCCAGGGCCTAGACATATTAGCAGGGCAGCACTTTCATATCTATCTTTGACCTTCGTGGATGCAGTTCAGATCCATTTGCAGATACTGCACTTGAAGGCTGAACTCCGTTTCTACGTTGTTGTAGCAGCGCTCTCCCACTGGGGGGCAGGACCTCACAAGCGATCGGGTCTTTGGAAGCGAAGCATTTGAAACCGGGCTTCAGCCCCAGGACCCCGAAGACGCTGAAAGGTGCACACGAGTGAAAATTAGTCATGGGTCTCTGTTGTCCATATAGAGCAAAGGCAGTCAGATCTTAAAGCATATTCTGGAGGGGTCCAGGAAATAACACTTTGGTTTAAAGCAAGGAAGCCAGCTGGGAGGTGTGTTTTGAGGCTCTTTTTGTTCTCTCCCACTGCAGAACCCTCCCTGGCATGGACCCTGGAGAGCTTTTGGAGCTGGTCGGAAAGCAGGTGTTAGTGCTCCTGTTTAATGGAGAGCCTGCTTGTTAATCTTTGAAACGTTTGGGGAGGTCAGTTCCCACTCTTCTGTCTCTGGATATTTTTGGAGAGTGGCCTGGGCCATGAGAAAATGTCAGGCCACCTTATAAGGCTGCATCTGGCCCCGAGAATGCTCGTCTGCAGCATGTCCAGTACACTCTGTGGGTGTGAGTTAACTTGACTCTTGGACTGTGGATTTTCTCACAGATGTAAAATGCTTCTATTCATGCCATGGATTATTTTCACTCTTTAACGGGCTTAAAGTCTTCCTCAAGAGAGAGCTATTTCAATATCGACATACCCGATAGATAACCAAGGGTACATGTAATCCTCAACAAGCACACTGGTTGATTGTGCTGGGGTCCATAGAGAGAGTCCGCTGCAGGTGGTTTCTTGAATCAGTGTATGTCAAAGTGAAATGCACAGGATATTAATTCTGAGTAATGATGGGAGGACTGGGGGTGGGAGCGGATTCGGTGGTTGAAAAAGTTAAAGGAAACTTCAAGTTTTTTTTCTCCTATGAACTTTTCAGATCTTTTTGCACGTGAATGCAATTTGTGAATCTCCAAGAGAAGGGGGTGTTGATGCAAAGCTATTTTCAACATTTGTCCTTGAAACATCTACAGAGCTAAGACTCCTTGAACTCAACTTTGATAAATACTAATCTGAGGGCTCCCAGGTGGCTCAGTTGATTAAGCATCTGTCTTCAGCTCAGGTCGTGATCTTGGGGTCCTGGGATTGAGCCCCGCAAAGTGGGGCTCCGTGCTCAGCAGGGAGCCGGCTTCTCCCTCTGCCCTTCCCCCTGCTCATGCCCATCTCTCTGTCTCCCTCTCAAATAAATAATATCTTTAAATATATATATACCAATCTGTTGGTGACAACTTTCCCCATGGGGAATATTAACCTATGGGGGGGGGTGCAATAAGATACCGGCTTAGCCAAGGATCTGGGAAGACTTTCCTTGTTTTTGTTTTTAATAATCCCCCATCATCAAGTAGATACATGAGTTGATTGAGAACCCAGATGTCAGCAGCCCTGGACGGAGCCCGGCATTTGCTGCTTTCTGGTGTCTGCCCATGACTGTGAACTCATGTGTCGGAGAAGACCTGGCTGGGACCAGCAGACCTGAGAAGACCAGGGCCTCAGGGCTGAACCCCCCGAGCTGGGAGCAGTCCAACTGCCGCTCTTCCTGCGCCTACGCCCCAGTTTCTGAACATAGACTCAAGTGCCTGCTGTCAGAGCCTCTCACTCAAGCTCGTGTCCTCCTTGAGACTCCCGGTGTCAGGACACCGTCTTCCACACTGCACCCACATTCTCGAGTGTTGCCAGAGGGCGGCTGCTCTGTCCTGGCGTGCCCTGTTCCCTGACAAGACCTTAGAGCTCCTTTTGTTCTGTATTGTATCCTCTCCTGTCAGCTCCCCACATAGACTCATGAGCCAGAGAAGGCAACCCTTGCACGGTGCAGGAGGAAGCCAGGCTGCACAGGAAGACACGGCTGGGACTAGCCCTCAGCCCCCCCCACACACACACACACGCGTGCGCGCGCGCACCCACACACACGCGTGTGCGCACACACACGAACACCAGGGCACCTCCAGGGCTGTGCCCTGCTCTTTTCTACCCACACCCATCCCATGGCTTGGCTGAAGCTTCTAGCTCTCTTACTCAGCCCTGGGTCTCTCTCCCTGCTCCCTGAGCCCTCCCCCCATGAGCCCTCAAGCTTCCCCAGCAGCCCCCTCGTGCCTGACTCCATCATTCTCATCACCATCACGAATCCCCGTGCCCTTCTGCCCTTCCACTGCACCCTTGTGGCTACCCCCCAAGCTGGGAACACCCCGAAGAACACACCTCTTTCCTAAACTAGCAAGAGGTGGTGAGTAGCTGCGACTGAAGGAATTCGTGAGGCCTGCTCAACTCACCTGCCACCGCACTCATCTCATTTCTCTCCAGCCCAGACTAGTGTCTCCTCACTGGGGCAGGCAGAGAAGCTGACCCAACCCCCCAGTAGCTCCAGGAAGGAGACACGGCAGGTGGAGCACACGTGCCACCATGCCTGGCAGCCGGCTGGCTCAGGCTTACCACTTATAGCTCGAGGAGCCAGAGGAAGGACCCACACCCCTGCCTACCGGTCCCTTGTGCCCACTGACTCATTCACTCTCACTAGCAAATGTGGCTTCCCCAGTGTTCCTTGGGGAGGAACCAAAACGTGCATGCAGGGACAAGAGTGGTAGGGAGAAGGAGGACGGACCTAGGAATCATTCCCAGGAAGCCACCATCATTCTTGAGAACATCTCTGCTCTGGACAGCCTCCTGTTCTGGTTTTCTCCTGCTGCCTCTGCTACCCTGGGCTCAGAGGTTCTCAAACTTGAGTGTGTCAACAACCACTTGGGGGTGGGGAGGGGAGCTTAATAAGATCAGATTCCTGGGCTCCTTCAGACCTATCAGCTCTGAATCACTGGAGACAGAGGGTGATGGTCCACTGTTACACAAGTCCCAAGGCTGATGCAGGAATTACTTTGCAGAAGAACATTGCCTGAAGGGGCTCCCGATCTTGAGGGTTTTACGCTAACTCCTCACTTCAGCCCAAGGCATCTGGAGCATATCTGGCCCTTGGACATGTTCTGTTTGGCCCACGTTGGGTTTTTTTGTTTTGTTTTGTTTTTTTAATTGAATCAGTTGTCAACATCTTAAAACAGAAAGATGTCGTTTGAGCCAGCTATGAGAAATCAGAAGGGGTAGCAGGAGTCCACATTCCTGTATGTTGGGCATCGGAGAGAAACAGGGAGTGCTGCCCCCTTGGATGGAGCTCGGGTCCCAGTGCCACCTGCCAGAGATCCCAGTTTGCCTGTCCCTGCCCGGCCATGCCCGGCCAGCATCTGAAGCAGGAGCTAGAGAGGAGGGGCCTGGCTGCCATGCTTTCTAGCTCCCTGTGTCATGGGCCCACACTCGTTTCATGGCCCTATTAGGCCTCTCTACTCCAATATCCCACAGGCACTGTGAGCTCACCCTAGCAGACACACTCATCACCCTCTGCTCCCCCTGCCACCAGCCTCCTCCTCCTCCCACCTTCTAGTGGACCCTGCCCCCATGAATGGCACCCCATCTACCTGTCTCTCAAGCCAAGCCAGAGTCATCTTTCCTTTTCTGCTCCCTCACTGGCCCTCAGTTAATTTACAATCAGTTGCTAAATCCTGTTGATTTTATGCCCTGAGGATCAGCTGAATCGATCAACTTCTGTCCCCCACTGCTTCCTGTCCTATCTAAGCCACCACCCTCTCCTCTGGACAGGGGCCTCCTACATGGCTCTCCACTCCCTCCCTCACCCTGCCCCAAAGCCATTATCCACGCAGTAGCCAGAAGAGTCTCTTTAGAATGCAGATATTACCATGGCATTCCCTGTTGAGTCCTTCAGTAACTCTGTTGCTTGTGGTGTGACGTCTAGACCCCTGAGCATGACCCAGAGACCTTCTGGGACTTGTGTCTGCTGATGTGTCCAGCT
>PITA01015832.1:0-48656 GCA_004023965.1 Spilogale gracilis
CATTCATTTCCCTTATTCTGTTTTCTTGGGATTTTAGCTGTTTGCTCCAAGACTTCTCTTGCTCCTCCTTCTTAATCCATCTGTCTTCTAAATCACTGATACGATCTTCAGCTTCACTTACTCTGGCTGTTAGCATATTTAAATTAGATTGCATCTCATCTAAAGCCTTTCTAACCTCAGCTTTCACTTCTGTTACTATAGCTTCCACTTTGAGACTAATGTTCTTTTCTAAATTGACTATTGCTTGGACTATTGCTGCCCTGAATTCCATTTCTGTCATATTGTTTATGTTCATTTCCAGTAATTCTGTGACCGAAGTTGCAGTCTCAGGGTTCTTCTTCTGTTGGGTGTTCCTTCTCCGGGTCATTGTGGCGAGGAGTGGTTGAGGGGGAGTATGGCTAAATATATCAGCCACTATTTAGGTGGATTGGTCGTTGGAAGGTTTTGGAGCAACCAGGGTTCACTACCGCAAAGGGAGGAGAAAGAAAAAAGAAAACGGAAGAGAGGAAGCAAAAAAGAAACCCCTGCCAGAGCGGGGCCCAGTGGTAGGATTTATATGGTACAAAACTTTTTGCCGATGGTCCTTGTCTCCCGTGGTGAACCAGAAGTGCGAAATATCACATTTCTGGCTGGTATCATGGGTGTTCACAGTGGTCCTGTAGTGTTTTTTTTTTTTGCTGGAATTCAGCTCTCTTCAGGGAACTCCCCGAAATGTGGTCACCTGGCCTTCCGCCATCTTGACTCCTGATAGTGTTTTTTTAATAAACTTTATTTTTGAGAAGAGTTTTACATCAACGAAGTAAGTGAGAAGAGTACAAAATTCTCATATACCTTGTCCCCAGTTCCTATGTTTAACATTTTACATTAGTAAGTACGTTTGTGACAATTAATGAACTAATATTGATACACTGCTTACTAAAGTCCATACTAAATTCAGATCTCTAAATTTTTGTCTAACATCCTTTTCCTACTCTAGGATCCCATCCAGGGAACCACATTATATTAAGTTGCCACATCTTCTTAGGCTTCTCTTGACTGTGACAATTAAGAGTTTCCATGTTTTTGATGACCTTGATTGTTTGAGGAGTACTGATCAGGTATTTTGAAGAATATTCCTCAGTTGGGATTTCTCTTATGTTTGTTCATAATTACACTGAAGTTATGGGTTTGAAGGAAGACCACAGAAGTCAGTCGCATTTTCATCACACCATATCAAGGGTACAAATTATCACCAGGATATTACCACTGATATACTGACCTTGATTAGTAGGCTACAGTGTCCTTATAAGGTTTCTACAAAGTGACTTCAAAGTAGCTACAGAGCTAGATCTTTTTTTTTTAAGATTGTATTTATTTGATAGAGAGAAATACAGCTAGAGGGGGAACAAAAGCAAGTGCAGTGAGAAAGGGAGAAGCAGGCTTCCCGCTGAGCAGGAAGCCAGATGTGGGGCTCAATCCCTGGCCTCCCGGATTATGACCTGAGCCAAAGGCAGATGCTTAACCACTGAGCCACCCAGGTGCCCCCATCATTCTTCTTTTATTGGCAGCATTTTTAGGCCTTCATTATACCTTGCCTTAATTACCAGGGAACCTCAGAATTGTTCTCTCTACTGTCAGTTTCATAATTCAATCTTTTCTGCACACTATTACCAGGATGACATTTTTACAATGTTGATTTGGATCACGCCACTCTCAGAGGCCAACTGCTTCAGTGTCTATCTATTACTTTCAGGCTACAATTTAAAGGTTTACTAAAAGAAATCAAGACTCTTTGGAGAAATGATTTGCTCCTGTGCAGGGGCGGGTAAGGCATAAGATGAGCTTAGAGCTTTTTGTCTTAAAATAAGGAAAATTTCAAAGAACCATGGGGAGATGTCAAAAGGACAAAACAGCCAGGTTGAAAGGACTCCTACTAGAAAAAGCAGGAACAACTAGAGAGTAAAGAATTATAATTCACCAAATAAAAAAGAGCCCACATGTTCACATTTATATAAATAAATAAATAAATAAATTCAAGAAAAGGAAAAGTTCTTCCTTACAATAGAATGCTAATTAATAAAGAAGGAATGAAAGAGTGAGAAAATCATAAATGGATGTAAATCTGGAAGGCGTGGCATGGAACAGGGTATTACATAATCTCAAAGCATCTGGAAACAAACAACAGAAGACAAAATAATAACTTTACAGGAGTTAAACTGGCAGACATCACCTTATTAACCCAGTGATTATCATCATCAATTCTGAAATAAACCAACAGCACATACCAACTGCATGGTTAATTGAGAAGGCACATCATTGGCTTACGTGCCAAAAATGTACAACCTGAATCTACTCATGAGGAAATGTCAGAAAAACCCAAACTATGGGATTTTCCACAAAATAACTAGCTTCAAGGTCTTCAAATATATCAAGGTCAAAACATACAAGAAGAGTGGAAGGAGTATTTCAGATTAAAGGAGATTGATCTGACACAGTTAATCCAATACATGATCCTGGAGTACTTAAAGTGGATCCAAAACCCAGGAGGTGAAGGGTAGGGAGTGGACAGAAGAGATGATTAGGCAGGGGATCTGAAAGGGGGGAGAGTTAAAAAGGTACTATTGAGACAAGCAATAATACTTCAATATGCTTTGGGAATTAGGTAACAGTATTGTATCTATGATAATTTCCTGATTTTGATTAATTTTTGGGTTCTGCTAAAAAAAAATAAAAGTCCTTGTTCTTAGGAAGTACACATTCATTCAAGTATTTAAGGAAAAAGGGCACAGTATATTAACTTACTCTCAAATGGATCCCCTAAAAACAGGTATTGATTAACCTTTTAAAAAGTTTAAAAGTATACCAAAATAAAAATTACAACAAAAAAAACAAAGCCTAAAAATGATTGTTTGCAAATTTCTTGTCATAAAGGAACCTCTGAGCCTTTGTACATATTACCTTTCTGCCTAAAATGCAGAAAGGTATTATTCTTCACCTGGCCAACCTCTACCTACTCTTCCAGACAGCAAATTTTAAAATAAGGTGATGTCCCCTTCAACAGATGACTGAATAAAGAAGATGTGGTCCCTATATACAATGGAATATTAATCAGGCATCAGAAAAGATGAATACCCAACTTTTGTATCCACATGAATGGGACTGGAGGAGTTTATGCTGAATGAAATAAATCAAGCAGAGAAAGTTAATTATCATATGGTTTCACTTACTTAAGGAATCTAAGGAATAACATGGAGGACATTAGAAGGGAAAAGCAAAGGGGGGGAAATCAGAGGGGGAGATGAACCATGAGACTGTGGACTCCGAGAAACAAACTGAGGATTTTAGGCTTGGGGGGGGGGGCAGATGGGTGAGCCTGGTGATGGGTTTTAAGGAGGGCACATATTGCATGGAGCACTGGGTGTTACACATAAACAATGAATCTTGGAACACTACATCAAAAACTAATGATGTACTATATGGTGACTAACATAATAAAATAAAAAATAACAAATCAATTAATTAAGGTGATGTCACTTTTGTCAAAATTCTCTAGTGGGTTCCCCTTAGACTTAAAATATAAGTCCCTGAGGAGGCCAACATGTCCAACAGAACTTTACAACAGTGAAAATGTTCTAGATCTGTGCTAAGTACCCATTAGCCATATCTAAGTGACAATGAGCGCTTGAAATGTCGCTAATAAAGCTGATGGATTAAATCCTTAATTTTTAAAATTTAAAGATTTTATTTTTTATTTATTTGACAGAGAGAAACACAGCTAGAGAGGGAACACAAGCAGAGGGACTGAGAGAGGGAGAAGCAGGCTTCCTGCCGAGCAGAAAGCCCAATGTGGGGCTCGATCCTGGGTCTCCAGGATCATGACCTGAGCCGAAAGTAGTCGCCCAACCAAGTGAGCCACCCAGGCGCCCCAATTTTTAAAATTTAAATAGCCTCATGTAGGTAGTAACTACCTCATAAAATAGCCCCCTTTAAATACCCCTTGCTCCCTACTATGTTTTGGACTTCATTGGCCAACACACTTCTATTTGCCTATGTTATAGTCACACTGGCTTTCTGCTATTCCTTAAACATATCGATCACAAAAGAAAAAGAAAAAAAAAAAGAAAAAAGAAAAACATTTTAATTAAAAAAAATAAATGTATTGATCATATTTTGGCCTTAGTCATTACATTTACTGTTCTCTCAGCATGGAATACTATCACATGGTTTGCTCTCATACTTCTCTCAGGTGTCTGCTTAAATGGTACCTTATCAGTCTACATGCTCTACCCTGAGTCCTTTATCTAAAATAGTATCTCATCACTCTATGTCTCTCATCCTGCTTTATATACTGAATACTGAAGGAGTGAAATGTTATGACTTCTATAATTTACTTTCAAAAAAACAGAATTTTATCTACTAAGAAAGTAGATGAAGAAAATGACAAAATATTAATGTTGCATCACTATACTGTATACCTGGAACTAACACTATGTGTTAACTATATTGGAATTAAAATTTTTAAGAAGATGAATATTAACTGCTTAATATAGATGATAAGCATATAGAGATTTCTTTCTTACTCCAGTGTCTATTTGAAAAATGTTCCAAATGGAAAAAAAATGGCAGATGGAATATAATGTGGAGTTAATGAGTAAACTATTCTTTTGTTCACAACTGAGTTTCATAAAAGGAGAATGAAATGCTATGTTAAGATAGGTTCCGTTTTGTTTTTAAGTCAGAACTCAAAAATACCTTTTTACATTGAAGAAAATTAAACAGAAAGAAGGGATGAAGATAAAAGTAGAGATCTTAAAGTGAAAGAGAGACACTGTTATCATAAGAAAAGTGAATGAATTGGAGGGTTTTAAGTTTGATAAGTAAATACAATAACTAAAATTTCAGAAATGGAATTATACTGGTTATAAATAAAATCCAAAAGAAAAACCAGTTACGTTGTTCTCTATAATTAAAGTAAAATAAATTCTTTTTTTGGCTAGTGTGATTTAAATGTGGTTTTACCAAGAGCTGGAAGTTGATATGGCTCCTAAAGGTTTTGTCAATTATAGAACAGAATTGCTTTTTGGTCAATAATGTCTCAACATCATAGTGTAATGTAATTGGAAAGTTCACAAGTAATTTATGAATAATAATACTGAAAGCTCATAAATTGGCTTGTTTTTGCAACTCAGAGCTAATTTTATTTATTTATTTAAAGATTTATTTATTTGAAGACAGAAAGCAAGCACAAGTAGGGAGGAGGGTCAGAGGAAGAAGCAGATTCCTCGCTGAGCAGAGAGCCTGATGTGGGGCTCACTCCCAGGACCCCAATATCATGAGCTGAGCCAGAGACAGATGCTTAACCTCAGACTGGCCACCCAGCTACTACAGCTAATTTTAGTAACATAATTCTCACTCATATCACTCATTTCCACTACAGCTAATTTTAATAACATAATTCTCACTCATATTCTAATATACTTCCTGGGATAGGAACATCCATGGGAGTATGTGTTACATTTGAATGGAATTTTATGTTATAGTAGTGAAGATATTGAGAACTGTTAGCATATAGTACTGCTATCATTTTAAAGTATCTTGTACCACAGACAGTAGTGTCAGGAATGATAATTATGACCTCTGGCTAAGATTTATTTAAATACCAGAAGCTGATGGAACAAGAGCTGTCATCCTTAATACCTTTATCATATTTCCAAAAATTTAGCTTTGGGAGCCACGACTGCTTACCTTGAACTTCCATTAAATATATATCAAGAAAAGTTTCATTAGAAAATAATACGCAATTTAAAAAAACTTCAATTCTCAATCTATACCTCATGCCTATCTTGTTGGTTAGACTATCCTGAACTTGTGACAGGGGTTGAGCAGAAAACAATGTTGAGCAGAAAACAATGTCACTGAGTTGGACCACACTGCAGAAGTGGTTTTCAAAATAACAGCACACTCACAGGTATGCATTTTCCAGGTTCCCAATTCCAGTCAATGTGGAATGCGAAAGGGGAGTTTCACAGGTAATACATAATGGTCCCAAGCACTGCTACTAAGAGACGTATGAAATTCCAACATTAAATTTGTTATATTGAAACCAGTACCACCAAATAAAATGCTGAAGTTCTATAAACTGAAGAAAACTGCATTTATCGCTGTTTTGACACTTCTATTTTTTCTCCTGTATGCTTCAACAAAGAACCATGATTAAAAACCAAAATTATAAAATACTTACTTTTTCATTTTTTTTGAGTTATATTTGACTTGGTAAGCTGCCTGGATTAATTTGTCTGGACCACCATCAAATTGATGTGGAATGACCTTCTGAAAGTGCTGATAAAACACAATCAAAGTATAAGAACTACTTAATGCTGTTTATTATTAACTAATTAACCGTAAAATCTAAAGACACTCAAGAAATCTTGAACTGACCTACCTGTAACATCCCTTCCATGTCAAGTTGCATCAGTTCTGCCTGATTCATCTGAAGAAGTGCTAATCCTACCCGGAACACTATTTCTAAACCCTGTGGAAACACATTTTGATAAAGTCAAATTTGTCTTACTCGTCCATTGACAAAAATTAATCATTCAAAAGAATATTAAGGTAAACATTTAGGGATCTTACTAGAAATTGGCAAACTTTTTTTGTTAAGAGTCAGAGAGCAAAATTTTAGGCTTTGTGGGTTATGTGGTTACTGTCACAAATATTCAACTCTTCCACTAAGACCAAAAGCAGACAGAGATAACACAACAAATGGGCATGGCTATGTTCCAAGAAAACTACAAAACTAAGAGGAAGGACAGATTTGGTCACAAATCAGTTTGCTGGCTCCAAACAAAACTAATTTAACTAGGTAATATAAGCTAACCTTCCCAAGATATAATTAACAACAATTAACACTGGGTTTGATTAAGATGTTGTATTTATGTATTTATGTATGTATTTATTTATATGTAAGGTCTATCGCCCTGAGATCAAGAGTCACCTGCTCTCCTGGCTGAGCAGCCAGCCATTATTAATAATAATTAATGGGGCGCCTGGGTGGCTCAGTTGGTTAAGCGACTGCCTTCGGCTCAGGTCATGATCCCGGAGACCCGGGATCGAGCCCCACATCGGGTTCCCTGCTCGGCGGGAAGCCTGCTTCTCCCTCTCTCACTCCCCCTGCTTGTAGTTCCCTCTCTGGCTGTGTTTCTCTCTGTCAAATAAATAAAATCTTTAAAAAATAAAAATAAAAAAATAAAAAAAAAAATTAATAACACTTTCAGTGCTATCTACCATTTGTCACCCAACCTTACCTGCCTACCTTCTCATTCAAAATATAGAATAAAAGACAAAGGATGACTACAACATGACAATGGCAATTAAAATGACTACCTATAATATATTCATGGAACAGAAGAAACTTAATTGTATTCATTACTTCTTATCTTTGGGTAACAGATGCAAAGCAATAACTGTAAGGCAAATTCCACTTCTCACTAATTCTCACCAAATCAATCAGGAGGTGATACAGGAGTTTAAGAGTGTGGGCTCCATGTTTTGACTGCCTGTACTTGAAGGATGGTTACTACACTACTTATGTGCCATGTGTCCACAAACAAGCTACTTAACCTTCCTCTAAGTCTCAGCATCCTCATTTATTTTTTATTAAATGTACTAACGGTACTTGATAGGGTTGTTACAGGTTTAAAGGAGAATATCCAGTAAGTTGTTTAATATGGAACATATGGATCTCCTTTACTGCTCTCCTTACTGCCTTGCACTAATGATTAATCCACTGATTCCTTTGCTCAGCCTGCCCATTAGCTTACCTCAGACATAAAGATATCAAATATCCTTGTTGCAATTGGTAATGGAAAAGTTGTAAGAAAGATCGTCAGAAACCAGGATGATGCATACATTGAGGTATGAAAACTCTGAGACTGAAAATGCACAAAGAGCTCTGGAAGATGCTCCTAAAGAGAAGAAAAGAATTAGCTAGAACACCACTTTAAAACAGATTACTGTGTGTATACTAGATAAGCCTATAATAAATACAAAGATTAGGCATCACTTGGAAATGTTAAGATGTAGAAATTGATACATTCAGGATGATGGTTAGTATCGGGAGGAAAAGGATGTGGAGTTAAAACTTAGGCTGTATCTGTAACATTTACTAATAAAATTAACAAAACAAATAAATAAAATTTTAATATTTGTTTGATCATGTTGGTAGGAACATGGGTGTCTGATATTTTCAGTACTTTTCTATAAACTATAATAATTCCAAAAAAAATTTTAAAGGAAAGAAATGCTACGTTCAAATACTTTCAGGTGCTACCTAACATTGATTACCTATCCTTACCTTCCTACTCTCTCACCTAAAATACAGAAGCTTCCTCAATTCCAGTAATTCAAAACAAAAATGACACATTAACTGAAAATAAACCAAGAGAGATTAAGGTAGGTTAAAAACAAGCCGACATGGGTGCCTGGGTGGCTCAGGTCAGTTCTGAACTCCTAGTCCCACATCAAGCTCCCTGCCGAGTGGGGAGTCTGCTTCTCCCTCTCTCCCTCCACTTCTCCCTCCTCCTCACGCAGACTCACGTACATTCTCTCTCAAAAAATAAAATCTTTTTTTAAAAAAAACCTACTATGTCAGAAAGAAAAATTTAAGAATCATCAAGACCTTTGTCTTTTTCTTTAAAATATGCGAACATTTTGCATATCTCTTTTCTTCCCCACAACACATACAAACGTAAGGATTTTGAAATTCTTACAGGTAAAGCTGTCAGGGAAAAGGTTGTAAAAGTGGCTCTCATGTCAGCTGAATCATTAACCTATATTCTTAATTTCTGCTTATCTAACCAAAATTTAAATAAATGAAAATATTTACACCATTATATTACCAGGTAATAGTTAACTAATTTATACAATATATGTATTATTTAATAATATATATTAGTCTACAACATATATATGTAAATTAACTCCAGAAAGGTAAAATATTCCAAAAAATATTTTTCACTTGATTTTTATTCCTCTCCTCCACTTCTATACACCCTAACACAGTCACTAGACTCTCGGTCTTAAACTAGCAACATAAAAACCTTATTTTAAGAAAAGATTATAGGCTAGCAAAAGAGTAAGATAAAAAGGGAAAGGCAGGAGAAAGGACTGAAAGAACCAGGACAAGGCTCAAAAGAAATGAACTGATGTCAATGCCATAATGTCATGAGCTCCTGTGACAGCATAGTCTATATAACAAGAGAATACAATAGGGCATAAAAAAGAAACTTATGCATTTAGGCAATGTGGTTGTGATAGCTTTGGCACAAATGCTTAAAAGTTTGAATATGAAAACTGCAGTCAAGTTCTAGACTATGATCTGCCTGTAAATAGCACCTAACTGGGAAATAGTTCTGAATTGTGTTAGCCAATCAACAAATGATCACATGATGAAAATACTGATTTTCAAATTGCTATTAACACTTTTAACATTAAATTTGCTTAGTTGTCACTTAAACAAAGAAGACACAAATATAAAGGCAACATGCTTTTTTGTTGACACTATAATTTTACCTGGATCATGCATTCAAACTGGTACATACAAAGGCCCAATTCTGCCATACTTGGTTTAAAAAGTTCACGAAGTCTGTAATCTTGCATTAATTTAACAAATACACAGAAAGCTTCTTCTTCTGGCATCTACATTAAGAGGGAAAAGAAGGCAAACAGGTCTATGTTCTGTGATACACAAATAAGCTAAATCCCTCATCCTTATATAAACACTGTTTTGAGAGGCCATGTGATATAAGGTTAAGAACAATGAACTGGGCGGGGGGGGGGGTTTCCCTGGGTGGCTCAGTCATTAAGTGGCTGCCTTCAACTCAGGTTATGATCTGGGGTCCTGGGATAGAGACCCACATCAGGCTCTCTGGCTCAGCGGGAAGTCTGCTGCTCTCTCTCTCACTCCACTTGCTTGTATTCCCTCTCTAGCTGTGTTTCTGTCAAATAAATAAAATCTTAAAAAAAAAAAAAAAAAAAGAACAATGAACTAGGAATCAAAAGGTTCTAATCTCCCATTCTTAGAATGAGAAGTTAAATCTTATACCCTCTGAAACTAACTGCCTCACTTGCCCAATTCATGAATTCAATCAACCAATATTCATTTAGAGCCAGATACTTCTGTTTTTCTGGGTACAGACCAGTGAACAAAATAAGCACTTTACCCTCACGGAACTTGAACATCCTACTGGAGGGAGAGAGACAAAACATGTAATAAATCAATTAATATGTATGCCAGATGGTTTTGAGAGCTACAGAAATAAAACAGAGTAGGGTAACAGGAAATGCCAGAAGATACACTGCTACTTATGTAGGCAGATTAGGGAAAGCCCCTTGATAAGGGAGCATTTGAACAGAATCCTGAAGAAATAAGGGAGCAACTGATGAAAGAACAGCGTTGAGAGACTGAGTAACACAAGGCCTTGACATAGAATCACAGCTGGCATGCTCGAGGAACAGCTAACAAGAGACTACTAATTAGGAGGAAGTCTACAAGTGGCAGTTAGGTTATAAAGGAGAAATACAGGGAACCAAATTACATAGGGTTCTAGAAGCCACTGTACAGATTTGGGCATTTACCTTATGTGAGATGGGAAAGCTTTCAACAGTTCTGAGCAGAATGATATGATACAGTATAGGTGTTAAACACACACATATACACACAAATGAAAACTTGTAAAAGAAATTTTCAAAGAACCTGCAAGCAAGTTTTAAAAGTAACAATTTCATGTTTTATATGTAACTCACAAAGAAAACTACATCAAATAAGATAATGAATAAGCGACACAGATATTCAGAATACTTTCTAATTTTCTAATGCTCATTCACTCACATTATATTAATATGTTTTAAAAGAGGAAACCTCAAACGTTCTCCAGGTATTCCTCTTAGTAAAGACTGCTTCTAATTACAATTTTCCTGGCCTTGACACAGCCATGGATAGAAGTCAAGCATTACTGTTGGTAGAACCTGTACTTCCTTTCTTCCACCCAATACACATAGCCATAATTCTGCCTTGGAGACCATTCTTATCATTCATATCAAGTCCTACAGCCTGACTGATTTACTTCACTGCAACAAGCCCAACAACCCAGAACTCTCATCCCATGTGGTTCTACTGCTCCTTAATCTAACCCTATATCCAGCCTTCCCTAAACCCTTTCCACAGCACTTTTTCAAACTCATAACCTGCCATCAACAAAATATCCTACCTAGATTCTCAATCTCTCTACCAAATGTTCTTTCACTGTTTTCCTCTAACTGAAACTTGTCTTCCCTAAGGTGGCTGTTTTCTCTCCCATAGCACTGGAAGAAACCAAGGAATTAAGAGAGGTATATGTCCTTCCTTAGAACTTACTAACTCATTGTCATTGCATTAACTCCCCCTTCTCTCTGAAGCAATACTTCAATACTTACAGTTATTACTTACTACTCTTTTTTGTAGTATCTACAAACCTGTAGGTCATTGACCCAAACCCCACTCATTTTCACAAGGATTAATTCCCTGGGCTAGCAGACCTTTGCCTTCCTTTCCTCCAACAACCCTCACTCAGGCTCTAGAGCCACACCATTTAAGATTCAAATCCCACGAACAGCTATGTAACCTTCAACAAATTACTTAACCTCTCTATTGCTCAGTTTCAACATATATCAAATGGTTAAAATAATTGCACTTACTTCATAGGGTTGCACTGAAGATTAATACATACAGAGTATTTATAGCTATATGACTTCGCAAGCATGTCACTCATTTATACCACACTACCTTTTTTCTGTTCCCAACTCTTTCCTGTGCTCTTTGCTACCTACCTTATTATGCTTATTCATTAACTTATATCCAAAGTTACTCTCACCTTTCTCTCTCAGTAATAATTCTAACTGAAAAACTCTAACATTTTTGGATAAATCCAACTCTACAACGACAGTTAGACATCAGAAAGTGGCTGGGTAAAGGCAAAATATTTAACCATGCTGGCTGGTCTCACTTTGAATTCAGGACCACTAATGTCAGTGCATCTTTAATGCTTCTGGTATACTTTATTTCCCTAATTCAATCGCTCTCATTCTCCTAGGTCACCATTTCAAACTTTATTCTTTGTCCTCAAGCTTCCATTACCTCCTTCCCACTCAACTCTAAGCTAATGATATTTGGTATTTCATTTTTTCAAAAAATTAGAAGCAATTAGAACAGAATTTTTCCATTCTCACACCATCACAAATACCACCTTACCTGCATCTTACCTGTACCTACTTTATAACCCCTAGACTCTCTCTTCTAATGGCCTTTAGTTCTGGTCTCATATTTTCAAATGCCCTACTAACATTTCCACTTGGGTATCCAAAAGACATCTCAAACCACTCATAATTTCCTACCCTGCCATTCCGTGCCCAAACTTCCACTCAAAATCCATATGTGCCATCACAATCTCTTTTCTCTTTTACTCCACATCCAATCTATCAGTATTTCCTATTGGCTCTAAATTCAAATTATTTCAAGAATCAACTACCTCTGACCATACATAGCTAGTCTAAACGACCATCCCAATACCAATCTATCAGTATTTCCTATTGGCTCTAAATTCAAATTATTTCAAGAATCAACCACCTCTGACCATACATAGCTAGTCTAAACGACCATCAAAAGAGAAGTCAATTGCCTGGACACTCCAAGAGCCTTTTCACTGATGTAGGAAACCAAAGAAGAATAAAAGTCTCTCCATTCTGCTCTACTGACAAGTCCATGACATAGGCAAAGTGACTTTCCTCCACGAACTCAGCTGCCTCAACGTTAAATACTTTGTTAAGGGCAAAAGGCAATCTTAGCCTGACCCACAGGATTCTGTAGTCTACTTGAACATATAAAAATACCCTTGCAAAGTTCCGTTATCTCTATCCCCCAAGATACATGTTGGCAATTATCCCCCAAACATATGACCCACTAATATACATCTGAAGGGTCTCAGGACTAAGGTTTACTAGATAGTAATAAACGACCTTTTCCCAACAAAGCTAGCCCCCTCTCAAGGTTCTAGAAATCTTGTTTCCAAAATTCCTTAGAGATTTACACTATTACTAACCCCTCCCAATTTGAAAGTACATAATGGGCCACTTCTCACAACCCCAGTGCAACTCCTTCTGCCCATACGTCCTGTTTCCGTGTTTTAATAAAAACACATTTTGCACAAAAGACATCTCAAGAATTTTTTCCTGGCCATCAGCTTTGAACCCAGTATTTTTCCTACATCATTCATGGGTCACTCTGCCATGTCCCTGTACTTCCTTCCTGTCTGTTCCCCATACAGCATGGAGCTGTCAGTGATCCTTTCAAAGCATGAATTAGAACATTTCACTCTACTGCTCAAAATACTCTAATGGTTTCTCATATCCTCAGTAAAAGCCAAAATCCTTACAAGATCTTACATGACCCCTTACTACTTCTCTAACCTCTTCTACCACTACCTTCCCCTTTGCATTCCACCCCTACCACCCCTCATTCTAGTCACAGTGTGAATAAATAAATTTGTCTTAAAAGAAATTCTTCTCTTCTGAACATATCACAAAAAGTTCCATTCCCTTCCTCCTCCACAATAGTATTGATATGGGAACTGACAGTATTTTTTAAAAGTTGAAGTAATTAAAGACCAAGAAGAAAAAAAAAATCAGTGGACCATTCTCAAAAAGATTGAAACAATGGTCACAAAATGAAAAAGTGTGACATCAAGTAAAATATAAATATGAAGAACAATCACCTAGTTGTTTTATGCCACTCCTTTCTATTAGAAATCTGAGCCCTTGAATCTTAATTGCACTGCTACATACTATCTCTATGACACTGACTTAATGAGAATCCATGCCTTTTGCAAAGGTCTAACGGGGACAAAAATTTACCTAATTTTATAGGAATAGTAAGATATACACAAAACATATATCCAGCACTTTTAGCTATTTTAAAAAAAACATGTACTAATTAAGCTAACTTTGAAAATATTTTTTTCTCAGACTCCACATTGTGTTGCTAAGCTATCGAGTGGGAGGCAATATAGCAAAGGGTATAAGAGAATAAGCTTTAGAAATAAAGAGGGGGGGGGGCTTTTGAATCTGGTTGCACCACATTTCCTAGCTTATGGCCCTGGGCTGGAAAATTATTACTATGGTAATGTATTAGCTGCCACTTAGAATACTAGCTAAGTAAATTAATCACTAAGTAAAGTGAGGAGTTCCTACAAAGCTAAGTCTGCTGTTATGAGATTCCTAACTCAAGTAAGGAAAAGTTGCTCTTTAAAAGCTCAATAGAAATGACTACTGAAAGATTATTTTGGAGCTAATATGAAAGTAAAAGGCATAGAATTATGAAAAAAACACTGGATTGACAATAGGAATGCTTGAGTTCAATAGTAAAAATTCTATCAACACTAATCAATTACAAAAGGAAAAATCACAATTTTACAAAACTGTTATACTTCTATATTAACAAATCCAGTATTGTTTTTATTATGTACAATCCAATGTCGCCTAAAAATGGACAATTATCCTGCAACAATTGGTAATAGTTCTTATGCTACAAAACAAAATAAAAATCTGTCCCTCTTACTATAAACCAGTGCCTGGTTTTTGCTACTCAGAAAAGTAGTGTGACAATTACAGAGCTTTAAAACTCAGAACCGTTGGGAAATTGAAGAAAGAATACGGGAACAATTTCAGATTCCTACTCTGTTTTTATCTACTAAGAAAAGTGATCTTGGGCAAGTCACTGAACTTTTATTCCATGTCTACTATGTGGCAAACACCACCCTAGGTTTTTATACTTATTATCTCCTATGACCTCAAAATGAACATGAAAGTAGATAGTAGGGCGCCTGGGTGGCTCAGTGGGTTAAAGCCTCTGCCTTCAGCTCAGGTCATGATCTCAGGGTCCTGGGATCCAGGCCTGCATGGGGCTCTCTGCTCAGCGGGAGCCTGCTTCCTCCCCTCTCTCTGCCTGCCTTTCTGCCTACGGGTGATCTCTCTGTGAAATAAATAAATAAAAATCTTAAAACAAAAAAAGTAGATAGTATTACCTAATTAAAGCTCAGAGACAGATTAAATAATCTAGCCCACATTCAAAGAAATCAGTGTAGTACTGAGATGCAAAAACCAGCATGAGTATGTATGTGACTCAAACCAAGCTATCTCCAAGGTTTCTCTTCAGATTACATTTTAGTATGAGAATAATACAGAGTATGATGGATTTGAGAGAAAAAATTTCAACCAAGGGTGAAAGGAAACACTATTGTGCCACTTCCCTTCACAGATATAAACTGATGACCCTGTCCCTGACTTCTGAAAATGTCTCACCCAAACCCACTCCAAAATTATTTGCTGCTAAAGGAAACATAGGTTATATCTCTGGGGCAGTAAGAATAACTGGGGACCTTTATTTTAGAGCCTATAACAAGACAGTGTAATAAGCCCTCAGCACTATGACAACCAAAATTTCTGTGTAAATTTGCAAAGACGTATGATATTAGTAAGATTTTTCATACCAACACTTCAATCATATCCTCCTTGATTCAGAAAAGATGAGTTCTTATTAAACACCAACATATAAGTTAAGATTTAAAAGTAGATAAAGGCTTTTTTAGTGGAATACTATGGCCCAAATGCAGATACCAAGAAGCTGAAATTTTCTTTAGTGGCAGGATATCACTGCATATGTTATTTTCAACACTTTTAATATTTTAAACTGCAAACAAAATATCCTGTTTAAATTATGCCTAGGGGGAAATTCCCACTATCTAATGCTTAATAAAAAAATAAAAACAAGGATGATTTTTAAATTCTCCAATCCAACCTCAATAAAGAACTTAATCAGACACTTAATACTTGTACTAACTTACCTGCATTAGCAACAATCCAACTATAAAAGCGCTTCCTTGACAGTAACCAACCTCACGATCCACTAAGGAATAGGCCTAAAAAATAAAAGATGTTCAGAATGCTTTAACATGATATATTATATCTCCCTTCTCTAAAAACCTAGAAATCATCAGATAGTAAAGACCTTTCTTTTTTTTTTTTTTTTTAGAAAACCTTTTGCTTGCTTGTTATACAGGTTATCCTATAAGCGTTTAAAAAGTGGGTGATTTATTATATAAAATTTTCTTTTGACAATTTCCCAATTAGAAACTGACTGCTCCTAAGGACAAGAAAATAAAGGAATTTGTACTCAGTGAAGTAACAAAGCTTAAACAATGTTTATTTGAGATAAAACCAGATTAAGGTTATGGTAAAGCACTGGAAAAACTGAAATGGTTTAAAAAGAAATTAATATTTCACAGAAAGGAATTATGAGAAGAAAAAATGGTAAATTGAAAGAAAAAATTACAATGGCACACACTTTTAAGGGCTAAGAAATTTCAACAGTGCTGGTCACAGGAAGCAGAAAACTTTGCTCCTAGACTATGAAACTCACACAAGATAAATTATCCATTTTCATAAATGATCTTTCTATGGTATATAGTGATTTATAGGTTATTTTATTTCAACCAACTAGTATTAAGCAAAGTGATGAATTTTCTAAGTTCTCCAAACTAGACAGTAATATAGCATCAAAAATAAAGCAGAAATTAGGCTAACAACAAATTTTTGCAAAAGAAACTGATTATTGTGGTGACGGTTCATGTTTTATTATATGTATACTTACAGTCTTCTGAGAATTCATTTCAAAAAATGAATAAATAGAACTTACCTTCATTACATTAAATAAAACCTCCTGTCCAAGGCTATCTTTTTCCTTAAAAAAATTGTGTTCAGGATAAGTTCTAGCAATGTCCCTTCTGATCAATTTTTCACACGGTGAGGTCATTTTCAGGAGTTCTGAATACTGATCCTTAATTGGCATACTTTGTGCACTGCATAAAAGTTGCCAAACTATTGCTCTAAAGTGGTGGGGTATCCCTTTACGAACAAGCTCCTAAAAATAAAAGTAAAATAAAATTTTAAAAATGAACCATTTAAGTCTTCTACCTTAAAAGCCAAACACTTATTGAGGATTGAAATGAAGTGGAACACTTTATCAAATTTATAATTCACAAAGCTACTCTTAAGACTAGGGAACCTTTGACCCAAGACTAAGAGTTGGCCCTTGGGTGTGTCCTATTTTGGTCAGAAAGCTACAATGCCACGGATAAATTCTTCACATTTCTCCCAAAGTATGGCCTCTAAAGTTATTAAGGAAGTAACTGATAATCTGCAGGGCTGTGAATGAAAGCACAGTAACCATTATCTTTCAAAGAGGTATTTTAGGCAAAATAAAATAAAATAAAATAAAATACGAATAATGCAAAGATGTCGGATGTTATAACTTCATTCCTGAATCTATAAAATGCAAGGATTTAATTTCCAAAATAATTTTCAGTTAAGTATTTCTACCATTAGGAGACATCTATAAAAACTGACATCTATAAGCCAAAATTTTATTGGCACAAATCAACGAAAATATATAAAGCAGAGGGGCGCCTGGGTGGCTCAGTTCGTTAAGCAACTGCTTTCGGCTCAGGTCATGATCCTGGAGACCCGGGATCGAGCCCCACATCAGGCTCCCTGCTCAGTGGGAAGCCTGCTTCTCCCTCTCTCACTCCGCCTGTGTTCCCTCTCTAGCTGTGTTTCACTCTGTCAAATAAATAAATAAAATCTTTAATAAAAAAAAAAAAATATATATATATATATATATATAAAGCAGAGCTCTTTATTACAGCACTTGGAAAGTACTAGAATTTGATTTTTAAAAATCTTCTATTAATCCATGCCTTGATGCCCCTTATTGGAATAAGAGGAAGAACTTCAACAAGGAATATGAATACCTTAACTTGCTTTTCCTTCTTTTTCCGTACATCTTCCCATTCATTAACAATTCTTCCCCAAAGAATCCAAGAATCTTCTTCAAGGTGGCTGAGGTTGCTAGAGGCTGATGAACTTGATACAAGGGAGGAGCCACTGTTTCTTCTTGACCCATTTACAGATCTTAAAGACTTACTATCCGTCTCTAACAATCTAAAACATAATTAAAAACTGCTCAAGATCTAATTTCACAGTGATACTAGATGAAGCAATGATGACACTTAGATCTTCACTATAGCCATGGTTTTAGAAATGCATAATTTCAATAATATCTGATTGGCATCAATAAAAATTCTGCCATGTTTTTTTCATCTAGGCATAGCAATTTCAAAAATTTTTAAAGACTATTTATTGAGAGACAGAGAGAGCAGGGGAGAGGCAGCAAGGTAAGGAGAAGAAGGGGTAAGAATCTTAAGTTGACTCTGCACTCTCACTGAGCACACAGACTGACATGAGGCTTGATCTCACATCCCTGAGATCATGACCTGAGCCGAAACCAAGAGGTGGATGTTTAACTAACTGAGTCACCAGGCACCCCACAATTTCAGAACTTGAGAGTAAATTATGTTAAATATTTTAGTGCTATTAGTTCCATCATAATTTCCTTCATCTCCACTAAGAATACAAATTAGAAGAAATCTGGTGAGAAAAATAGTTGGGGGGGGGCATTTCAGGAAAAAAGAAACTAAAGGTGAACAGGTATAACAATTTCTATGAAAGAACTAATTCTAACATGTTTAGAATATGTCCTGGGCTAGAAAAAAAGCAAGGCAGAGCCATACAAATCATCCAAATACCTTCTCTTTTTGTATTTTTCTCTACCCATATATAAATCTGTCCAAACAAAGTGTTCTGTTTGGCCATGCAGTATTTGTACAAATTCAACAATTATTAATATTAATTGGAAGATTTCACTTACTTGCTTACATACATATATTTATTTACAATTCTGGGGATTCTCTTGAAAAATAAAAAGATAGGACAAAACTAGGCCCATATTTCTGCATAGGAACAACAAGGTATAGCAAAGAGATTCTCCTTTTAGATAGAGGACTTTTAATCCACTCATCTCCATAATCCCTGCTATCTCTCAAAAACTCAGGCCAGGGGTACCTGAGTGGCTCAGCTAGTTAACCAACTGCCTTCGGCTCAGGTCACGATCCCGGAGACCCGGGATCCCTGCTTGGCGGGAAGCCTGCTTCTCCCTCTCTCACTCCCCTGCTTGTGTTCCCTCTCTGGCTGTGTTCCTCTCTGTCAAATAAATAAAATCTTAAAAAAAAAAAAAAAAACAACTCGGGCCAACTAACAGCTGTTATTTATCATTGGGTTTGCACTCTCAAACTAAGACCTCATCACTCTTAAGGCTTTTGTGTTTCCTTATCTGTTGAAAAATGAATTAAGATAATTTCAGAGATCAATTTCATGACTCACCACAACATCAAATCCATTATTTCTTTCATAAAGAAACAGACTATAAAGAAAGGTTAAAAAAATGTGGCTCCATCACTATAAAGATGTAAATTACATGTCATTCAAATAAGGGTCCTAAAAGATCTATTTGTTTTTAACATGGCTACTATTTACTTCCAGTAATTTCTTGAGAAAGTCATCTGCTTAGGATACAAGAAATGCTCCCAGTAGTAATTTAAGATAAATAAAAACCAATAGAGAAAAGAAACATATGCGTCAAACCCTACTGAACACACTACAGAAACACCCTTTGTATGGGAGATTTAGAAGTTACTCATCCATATATCCCTGAGAGCATTTAACTCAGTTCAAAGTAAATTAAATGCTGACTGAGTTGAAACAAAATGAAAATTCGCATATTTAAAAAAGGTCAAATCCCAAATACGTCATATTCAATAATATAACACAGTAACACAAATTGAACAAATTCTATCCTTATTCATGGGATAATTTAATACATTTCCATTTCAATAATCTATATAAAATACCCCAAATATTGCTAGAAACAGAAAAATTATACAGCCAGGCAAATTAAGGATCAACTACTATTTGCTATAAATATTTGATTAGAAAAAATGATGTTTACTTAAACACTGTTTTTTCCATAGATACGATTTCAGTAAATTCACAATATGTCTTATGGAAAAATTAATAAACATATGTAAATACTTTTATGTATTAGTCTAATCCTTCAGAATTCTAAATGAGACAGAGAAACAAACTTTACTGAAATACCTTGAACCTAAGTCCTACATATTTTAGTCCACTATTCATTCAGTGCTTGCTATATGCCAAATAATTAAACTACAGCACTACCATCAATAGAGAGATATGCAGTTAAAAAGAAAATAATGGTATTTCCTAAGCTAAGTATTTGAGATATAATGGAAGTACAGATGAAAAAGTGCTTAAACAGAAGGCTTTCAGAGAGTCAGAAAGGTCTCAGAGATTGCCAAGTTACCACTTCTGGTAGAAGCAGGAATGTCAAGTGCAATCATGGGTGAGTTAGAGAAGAGAGTAAAGCAATTTATCTTTAGGGGACAGTGAAATAACAAACAAATATACAGAACTGCAAGAAAAAAATGTATAAAGGAGGTATTCCAAATAAAGATACATTATTTCAAATGCTGTCTCTGCCTTAACTCACATGACATACAAAAATAACTCATACCAACGATAGCCATGAATGTAAAAGTTAAAACTAGTAAAACTCCTTAAAGAAAACAGGAAAAAGCCTTTACAACCCTGGAGGAGGCAAAATGTGTTAATGAGACACAAGGAAACGCTAACCATAAGAGAAAATTGATTAAAAAATAAAGTGGACTTTATCAAACTTAACTCTGCTCTTCAAAAGATACACTTAAGAAAATGAAAAGGAAAGCCATAGACTGAGAAAAAAATGTTCTCAACATATGTATCTGACAAAAGATTAGTATCCAGAATACACAAAGAAATCTTAAAATCAATAATCAAGAAGGCAAAAAATACAGCTGTTTAAATGAGTAAGAGACTGAAACTGACACTTCACAAGATAATCAAGTGGCCAATAAGCAATCGGAAAAACACTTAACTTTTGTCAGAGAAATGCAAGTTAAACTCAAGCTATGTATACATTAGAATGGCTACCATTTTAAAGATTGAACATAAATGTTCCCTAGGATGGGGGTAATTGTAACTGTCATATACTGATGTCATACCTCAATCACTTTGAAGAACTAAATATATTTTCATATGGCTCAACAAGAGAAAGACTTGAAGTTCATAGAAGCTTTATTCATAATAGTTAAAACTCAGAAACAACCCAAATATCCAGAAAAAATAAGTGATCAAATTGTGATATATTCATTCATTGCAGTATTACTCCATGATAAAAAGAAACAAACTGCTGATACATATAATAACACAGATGAATCTTTCAAATGTTCTGTTGAGTGAAAGAAGCCAGAAGGGAAAAAGCATATACCACATGATTCTAGAAAAAAAAAACAAAAAACAAACAAACAAAAAAAAACAGGAAAAAGTCCTCATGACTCTGGGTTAAAGCCTTCTTAAATATAACATCAAAATCATATTTAAGTGACTAAACAAATCAATACACACACATACACACACACACAAATTGAACTCATCAAAATTTAAAAATGTTTCATTCCTTCCTGGATGCCATCAAAAAGAAAACTCATGGAATGGGAAAAATATCTGCAACCCAGATGACTTATATCTAGAATATATGAGGAACTTACAACTCAGTGGTCAAGACAAACAACCCAATTAAAAAATGAGCAAATAACCAGAATAGACATTTTTCCCCAAAAGATATACAAATGGCCAGTAAGCACATAAAAGTTGTTCAACATCCCTGATCATTTCAGAAATGCAAATCAAAACCATAACAAGACACCACTTCACAACCACAAGGATGGCTGTAATCATAAAGACATAACAACAAGTGTTGGTGAAGAAATGGAGACCTAGGAACCCTTACACACCATTTGTGGAAATGTAAAATGCAAAACCACTTTGGAAAACAATATGGTAATTCTTCAAATGATTAAACAAAGATTTATTATGTGAACCAGCAATTCCACTCCTAGGTATATAACCAAGAGAAATGAAAATCTGTGCCTAGGAAGAGACAGGAGATGACTGCTAATGGATATGCAGTTTCCTGGGGGAGACAGCTGCACAATTTATACAACAAATGTTCACGGCAGCATTATTCATACTAGCCAAATAAGTGGAAATAATCAAACGTCCATCAACTGTTAAATGGATTAAAAAAACAATGGTATAGCCATATAAAGGAATATTTTTTGGTCACGAAAAGGAGTGAAATATTGGTGCATGCTACAACATAGACAAACCTTGACATCATTATGCTAAGTGAAAGAAGTCACAAAAGGAAACATATCATATGATTCCACCTATATAAAGTATCTAGAACCCAAAGTAGATGAGTTTAGGCTGAGAACTGGAGAAGTGAGAGGAGCAAGAAGGAATGGACAGTGACTCCTAATAGACATGTGCTTTCTGGTAATGATGATTATACAACTCTGAATATGTGAAAAAACACTGAATTATATACTTTAAACTGGCAAACTCTATGTATATGAGTTATAGCTCAAAGAAAGTGTTATGTAAAAAAAGAGCAGGTAAAATATATCAATGGCAATAAAAATCAAAAGAGAGATTTCAGGGAGGTGAGGTTGCCAGAAAGGGTACAAGGGAATTTTCTGGGATGATAGGAATTTTCTAACATGACAGAAAGCATCGGTGTGCTAATGGGCATGTGGGTTATACATAAATTTGTCAAACTCAAATATACTTAAGAACTGAGCATTTCTGACTGCAAATTATATATCAACTTTATAAAAATTTACAGAAATTACTGTATGTGTGTCGTTAATGACACCAGAAGTAGTGACAAGTAGGTGAGAAACTACTGCTTTTTACTGCTGAAAGCCCTTTAAAACCCCTTTTTAAAATAATGACTATTACTTTGTAAAGGACTGCTTTTTATATATTAAATATATTTATTGTGTTTTGTTGGTTTTAAAAATTTATTTGCGAGAGAGACAGCATGAGCCACAGGGGCACAGGGAGAGAGAAAGCGAGAATCCCAAGCAGACTCCATGCTGAATACGGAGTCTAACATGGGGCTGGATCCCAGAACCCCAAGATCATGACCTGAGCTGAAACAAAGAGTCAGACTCAACTGACTATGCCATCCAGGTGCCCCTAAATTTATCTATTTTGTAAAGATAGGAAAATACGAACATTATTCCATTTTTTTCCTTTTCTAAATAGTTGGTTATTCTAGCAAATTTCAGACTTTTCTGAAGATAAACTTCAGAATTTTTTTCAATGCCATCGGTATAATGATGAAGTCTTCTGTCAGAGAGTTGGAACATATTCCAGAAGTAATACTTGAATTGATATTGTCAGGACTCTCCCCACTGAACTTCTAAGTCATGATACACAGGATAAGAATTTACACATTTATTTAGAAAATGTAGATGTGGGGCACCTCGGTGGCTCAGTTGGTTAAGCATCTGCCTTCAGCTCAGGTCATGATCTCCAGGTCCTGGGATTGATCCCCACATCAGGCTCCCTGCTCAGAAGGAGTCTGCTTCTCCCTCGACCTTTGTCTCCTCCCCACTGCTCACGCTCTGTCTCTCTCAAATAAATAAATCTTGAAAGAAAAAAAAAAAAGAAGAAGAAACTGTCGACTTCATAGAATGTGTAGTTAGAATCAAGTATTTTTATTCCTTTCTGCTAAATACAGTGATGAAACAACTCAGGAAGACCCCTAAACAGGTTGCTACCTAGTTTCAATATAATTAAAATATTCTGATATGGTAGGAGAGGGTGCATACTACCTGAAGATGTCAACAATTTCCAAAGACATTCAGGCCAGCAACTGGGAAAATGGTAATACGGCATTACTCATAGGTCCTTGGACTACTGAGAAGTCTATTCAAAATACACTTATTTCCATCTTTCCAGAGCATGGGGGTTCAGTGCCTTGCACAGATTTATTGCAAAAAAGGAAACTACCTTTCCATCCCATCATAATTTCCATGTGACTAATATAAGAAGAAATTTATCAGATTCAAGGAAAAGAATGCTGGCCCAGCAGAAATACAGTATGCTACAATCAAAGGCATCCTCACAGGTTTGGTGGCCTCTTGGACATTTTTTAATCTGCCACTTATACAGTAATTCACAAGTCCAAATCTATTCATCCTCCCACAATGCTGCCAGACTAAGACATGAGAGGTTGGATCTTTACTGCCTGGAGACCCACACATAATCCTCAGTTGAAGTAAGCAACTTCAAATTTTTGTTAGAGTAGCTCTGGCTCTAAGGATAGCATTCAAAATGGCTACAGCCCCATATTATCTGAGATGAGGGTGCTAAAGCTAATTTTCAGGTGGACTCACTTTAAGTAGTATCAAGGATAGAGACAGTCTAGGTTTGGCTGCTTCCAAGAGCTTAGAAGACTTGGCAGAGAAAAAGCATTTCCATTTCCCTAATGTACAGAACTCGGGACTAAACTGAGAATAAGGGAATATGCCAACACAGAGAGTAGTTTCAGTTTTATTTTATGAGGCAGATTACGTCACCATATCTTTGCTACTGAGAACTAAACCTTATCCTCAGCAAGAGGTCACCTATATAAGGAAAACAGTGGAGTGTATACTTCATGATGGGCACATGAGAAAAAAGAGTAGCTTGTGTGTGGCAGTGCACATTTGATGAACAACAAAGAAAAAGCCTCTCACAATAATACCATGATTGAAAAATATAATGGAGGAGGAGGAAAACAATGGGTTTTCTTTTGGGTATTTGGAGTATGAAGTACTTGGAGGACATCAACATAGGTAAGAAGCACAGCAATAGAAAAGACAAATCTGAACGTGAGAAGAGAGCCTACAAATAGAAGGCTGGGAATTACTGTAGTTTCCCCCACCCTTTCTTGCAGCTTCACTTTGTGCAGTTTCAGTTACCCATGATCAACTGGGGTCCCTTAGCAGATGATTCTCCTTCTGACATATGGTCAGAAGGTCAACCCTAGCCTAATGCTATGTCACAATGCCTACATCACTTACCTCACTTCATCAGTAGGCAACTTATCATCTCACAACACCATAAGAGAACAGAACATTAAGATATTTTGAGGGAAATCTCATTCACACAACTTTTATTACACTATATTGCTATAATCGTTCTACTGTATTATTAGTTACTGTTGCTAATCTCTTACTGTGCTCAATTTATAAGTTAAACTTTATCACATATATATATATATATAAAGAAAATAAACAGTATATACAGAGTTCAGTACCATCCACGGTTTCAGACATCCACTAGCATTCTTGGAAATGTACCCTTCACAGACAATGGGGAACTACCCTATTTGCGAAGAGCTGACAGTAAACTTTGTGAATACTATTGCACTCAGCATTAATACTTTCCTATGGATACCAGAACTAAAAGATCAGGATACAACAGCAACAGATCATCATGCCATTCGGAAATGTGTAAACTGCTAAGATAATTTACAAAGCCCTAGGAAAAATCTAAGAAAAACTAAGGTAAAAAACTGCTTTGTGGGTCACCTGGGTGGCTCAGTTGGTTAAGCAACTGCCTTTGGCTCAGGTCATGATCCCAGAGATCCAGGATTGAGCCCCATATTGGGCTCCCTGCTCAGCGGGAAGCCTGCTTCTCCCTCTCTCACTCCCCCTGCTTGTGTTCCCTCTCTGGCTGTGTTTCTCTCTGTCAAATAAATAAAATCTTTAAAAAAAAAAAAAAAAACTGTTTTGTAAGAAAAACACTTGGAAATCTAAATACACTGGCACTTACTGCAGAGGAATCAACTTTCCAAACATGGGATTCAAATATCTCTTGTAATGTTACATCAAAGAAACAGGGTATCAATGTACTGGGAGAAAAACAGCAACTGGCAAGCTAAATAAAGGGCAAATCAGTAGCAACAAAATACTTTCCTGACTCAGAGGGTATTCACACCCTTTCATATCAATATCATCTAGCATAAATTCAAGTCTCAGAGCAAGAGAAACAAAAAGGGAAGAATTAAGAGAAAACACAGGAATTAACACAGGAAACAATTCAGTGGGGTGTCCACATGATAGGGATCTCTCTAGTTCATAAAGCATGGGAGTTTTTCTTTTGCTTCTATTTCTTTAAGATGAGGTCTCAGAGAAGGCAAACACAGGACACTTGTACCTCCCTCCCAAATATACTGACCAGAAATTAATGGTTTGGGGATTACTTTTATATAGACATTCCAGAGAGACAAGCATAGCAGACTTAACTTCTAAGATTTCTTAATTTAAAAACACAGCGTGAACTAAGCTATTGCAATTATTGTACAATTCTCTTAATTACATCATCAAATTCCTTAGGAAATCAGACAACTGATACAAAATGCAAAATAATCCTCAATGAAAAAGAAAAAGAATAAAGAGTTCATGTGAAGATCTTAAAAGGCCTCTCCAATAACTGAAAATACATAAATTTTTAACAGAGACTTGAAAAGATCTATTTTGCTCCCAAGCTTTTTAATTCCTTAATATTCTTGGTTGTGTTACAGAGAGTATCTTCAGGAAAACAAGATAATGCTTTAGTAGTAAAATTATAAACATAAGATGAAAGATCATCTTGATCAGCCTTGCCCAACAGAAAAATACTGCAAGCCCCTATCAGTTTAAATATTCTATTAGCCACATGTAAAAGTTTTTAAAAAGTTGAATCAATTTTTAATAATTTTACCAAAATATCATTTTACCATGTACAAAAATTTTAATTAACGATTCTTTTTTTCAAATCAAGTCTTCAAAATCTGGTATACATTTTACACTTATAGCACCTTAACAATTCAGACCAGCCACTTTTCAGGGGCTCAAGTGCCACATCTGGCTTGTGGCTACCATACTGGACAGTACAGATCCAAATGTTGGTAAGACAAAGATGTACAAATTAAGTTCAAAGATTCCTGCTTACTGTATTTAAACATATACAAAATATGTTTACTTTAGTTTAAAAGAACCCTTATCCATTTCCTTATTCTCATATCTCACCTCCAAAAATCTGTTAAAAAGCAAAGAATATAAAAGGAAATAAACATGGTTACAATGCCAAACTTTTAAACCACACAAATGGCCCATTAAAAATTTAAATAGCAACATCTCCCCTCCTTAATTAATATGCACTGCTATCACACTTGAACTTTACCTTCCTAAATTCATCTCTGCCAACACCTTTGTATTTTTAAAATGAAAAACACTTTTAACACACAGGAAAAAAATATCCCATTTCAACTTTAAGGCTATCAATTATTAACTTTCATCAAACAGGATCTTTGATATTGTATTGAGCCATTTCTTCACATCTTTCTGGGGTTGCCACATACACTGGTATTTTACAAGTTATAACTGCAGTAAAACTGAGAAGGAAAAACTTTGCTATTTTATATTTTCATGTTTCTCAAATTATCATTTTTAACATATTGCCATTTTTATACTTTCTGAATTAAAGAGTTAAGTAACATAACCAGACTCATCTATATTTGGAGAAGAGAACAAAAAAATCCTAAATAAAAGCATTTTCCTTATATCCCTTATTACAAGTAGTAATTGTGTCTCATAATTTTTACTTTAGTTATGTAACTTGCATATCTACATTATAAACCACAGAAGTGGTCAGAGAAAATTTAAGTTATTATTCTTCTAATTTTTCCTTGGACTTAATAGGTTGGCAGGATAGTAAGGCAGAATGGGGAGGAAAAGTTGGACCTAATATTTGCCATTTTATTTTTTTTTTAGAGTCAGAAATGTTTTTTCTACCAGGATTGTTCTAAGGCAAAACAAGATGTCATTACATTCAAATATTCTCTACACATAAATCCTTCCCATGGATTTTGAGTTTTAATGACAAAAAAAAAAGAAAAAAAAAGAAAGAAAGGAAAGGAAAAAAAAACTGAAAGTCTCAAAATGGGAACACAAAAAGAGTACAGATTTTGGGTAATCCACACAAGAACAAGGGTGACAACCTTCTGCTCCTTTTATTTCTTCGAATTTTTATTTGTCAAAACCTCTTTTCTGAGCATCTTTAAACTCTAGTAATTATTCTTTAGATATTAACATATACACAGGGCACATCTGGTATTCCCAAATAAACTGTGACTTACTTGGAAAAAAGTTCATCTATATCCATACTTTACTCACAACAATTTTTTATATAGTGGTTTGTGTATTTTAGTTGTACAATAATTGTTGATCACAACCATAAAAATAAATTCAACTCTGGCCACTTAAAACTCAGCACCAAAAGTTATCTTTCATATAAACTATTTTCCATGTTAGAACCATTCAAACTTACAAATACTTTATACCCTTTAGCACTAACTGTAAGTACTTATTGGGCCACTAAAATTTCTGTATATTTAAAACTTAAGTACTTAAGACATAGAAACAACACTTGGTTCCAACTTCTAGAGATGAGCCACAATGTGAGAGATGAAAAACACAATGAATGGGATAAATGGCAAATTAGACAAGCCAGAAAGCAGTATTAGTGAACTTGAATACATAGCAGTAGAAATTTTCCAAAGAAGGAACAAAATCTCACTGAGCTGAAATAACTTCAAGGGGCTTAATATTTATGTAATTAGAATCTTTGAAGAGGAGGAAAGGAACAAAAAAATCTGAAGAAAAAAATGATCAAAAAGTTTCCAAATTTGAAGAAAACTATAAATCTACAAGAAGTTCAACAAAATTCCAGTATAAGAAACAAGAAGAAAAGCACAGGGACACCTGGGTCGGCTCAGTCAATTGAGTATCTGACTCTTGGTTTTGGCTCAGGTCATGATCTCGGGGTCCTAGGAATAAGCCCGGCTTTGGGCTCCCTGCTCAGCAGGCAGTCTGCTTGTCTCCCTGGCCCTCTACCCCTGCCCTCACTCACACACTGTCTTATAAATTAACTAATTTTTTTAAAAGTACAATAAGGCGGGGCGCCTGGGTGGCTCAGCTGGTAAGCGTCTGCCTTCGGCTCAGGTCATGATCCCGGAGATCCGGGTTCGAGTCCCACATCGGGCTCCCTGCTTGGCGGGAAGCCTGCTTCTCCCTCTCTCACTCCCCCTGCTTGTGTTCCCTCTCTGGCTGTGCTTCTCTCTGTCAAATAAATAAAATCTTTAAAAATAAATAAATAAATAAATAAATAAATAAATAAATAAATAGTACAATAAGGCACCTCAGAATTAAACCGCATGAACCAAAGATAAAGAAAAAAACTCTTTTTAAAAAGAGACAGGGGAAAAAAGATACTTTATATACACAGGAACAGAGATAAGGAAAGGATCAGATTTCCCAATGAAAACAATGTAAGACTGAAGTCAATGAAACATCATTAAAGTACTGAGAGAGGGAAAGAACTGTCAATCTTAAAGAGAAAATATCTTTAAAAATCAAAAGAAAAACAAAGACTCAAACATATAACATCAGCCCCACACTACATGAAGTTTTAAAGAAAGTCCTTCAGACAGAAGGAAAAGTTTATCAGTTGGAAATCTAGAGCTAAAGGAAGAACTAAGAGCTCCAGAGATGGAAACCATATATGTAAATACATGAGATTTTTTCTTATTATTTCAATCTCTTTAAAAGGTAACTGGCTTGAAGTAAATACCATAATACTGTATGAAATTTGCAACATTATATAAAGTAAAATGCTTGACAAAACTAGCATTAAGGACTGGAGAGGAGAAATGGAAATGTACTATTCTAAGTACTCACACAACATGTGAACTACTATGAGATCCCTTTAAGGCAGATGGTGATAAATTAAAAATATCTACTCTTGGGGCACCTGGGTGGCTCAGTTGGTTAAGAGACTGCCTTTGGCTCAGGTCATGATCCCGGAGACCCGGGATCGAGTCCCACATCGGGCTTCCTGCTCGGCAGGAAGCCTGCTTCTCCCTCTCTCACTCCCCCTGCTTGTGTTTCCTCTCTGGCTATGTTTCTCTCTGTCAAATAAATAAAAAATTAAAAAAAAAAAAAAAAAAGATATCTACTCTTAACCTTAAAGCAACCGGTAAAAAAAAAACAAAACAAAATAGTTACAGGCAATAAATCAACAAATAAAAAGAATCATTAAAAAATATTCCATTAAGTCAAAAAAGTAGATAAAAAATAAAAAGGAGGGGCACCTGGGTGGTTCAGTTGGTTAAGTCACTGCCTTTGGCTCAGGTCATGATCCCGAACACCCGGGATCGAGTCCCACATCGGGCTCCCTGCTTGGCGGGAAGCCTGCTTCTCCCTCTCTCACTCCCCCTGCTTGTGTTCCCTCTCTCACTGTGTTTCTCTCTGTCAAATCAATAAATAAAAACTTAAAAAATAAAAATAAAATAAAAAAGAAACAATATAAAACAAATGGCAGATGTAAACATAAGCCTATCAATAATCACATTAAATATAAATGATCTATTCTCCTCAAAACCTAGAAAGCACTATGTTACATGAAAGGAGCCAGTCACAAAAGACCACCTATTGTAGGATGCCATAATGAAATGTACAGAACAGACAAACCCACAGAGACAGAAAGTAGATTAGCAATCACCAGTGGTTGGAAGGTAAAAAAGGGAAACTAATGGATACTTTCTTCTGGGGGGCGGGTGATGTAAGTGTCCTGAAATACGATAGTAGTAATGGATGCACAACTTTTTAAGTATACCAAAAACCACTATATCTGTACACTTTAAAATGATGGATTTTACAGTGTGAAAACAAATTAAAAATATACTAACAATACAATGAAAACACAGGAAAAAAGCAAATGAAATATTAATAATAAAGTACATACCTTCTTTTTTAAAGATTTTATTTATTTGACAGAAACACAGCTAGAGAGGGAACATAAGCAAGGGGAGTGAGAGAGGGAGAAGCAGGCTTCCCACAGAGCAGGAAGCCTGATCAGGTACTCAATCCAGGGACTCCAGGATCATGACCTGAGCTGAAGATAGATGCTTAATGACTAAGCCACTCAGGCACCCAATAATAAACTACATATCTTCTTGGATCCATCCCTGCAAGAAGACTGTAATTCCCACTTCATTCCATAATGTTTAGTACGTGATTTACTTTGGCCAATAAAATCTAAGTAGAAGTTATGTGGATCACTCCCTAATAGATACTTTAAGGTATTTCCATTCTAACTCTTTTCCCTTTGCTATAAGTTTCTGCACAGGAGCAGGTCACTGGTCCCTGAATGAAAAAGTATGGAATAAAGACGTACTCAACCTACAGCTTGAGATGAACATGAAATTTGAGGAAGAAATAAAGCTTTGTTGGTGTAATTTTTTAAAAAAGTAAACGGTCTAAATATTCCAATTAAAAGACAAAGATTGTTGGTTTGTATTTTTAAAAGCCACACCCAACTATATGCTGCCTAGCAGACAAACTACAAGGATAAAGAAAAATGATAAGGATGGAAAAACTGATAATTTTAACACTATTCAAAGGAAAGCTACAATGACTATATGAGATAGATTTCTTTTTTAAGATTTATCTTTTAGAAAGAGTGTGTGCAAATAAGAGCGTGGGAGGAGTGAAGGAGGGACAGAGAGACAGGCTCAAGCAGGCTATCTGCTGAGCCCAACACAGGGCTCAATCTCACTACCCCAAGATCACGACCTGAGCCAAAACCAAGAATTGGACCCCCAAATGACTGTGCCATTCAGGTGCACTGAAATAAAGACGATTTTTCTTTTAGGAATTTCTATAAGTAATTTTATTTTTTTTATTTAAATTCCATTACTTAACATATAATGTATTACTAGTTTCAGAGGTAGAAGTCAGCGATTCATTAGTTCTATATAATACCCAGTACTTATAACAT
The DNA here is from genome assembly GCA_004023965.1 of Spilogale gracilis. NCBI lineage: Eukaryota > Metazoa > Chordata > Mammalia > Carnivora > Mephitidae > Spilogale > Spilogale gracilis. Next base: position 31,798 of record PITA01015832.1, read on the forward strand.
CACATGCCCTCCTTGATGTCCATCACCCAGTTACCCCTCACCCCAGCCCTTTCCCCTCAAGCAACCCTCAATTTGTTTCCTATTATTAAGAGTCTCTTATGGTTGAGCATAGGCTGCTGGGAAGAGGCAGAGTAGGAGGACCCTTGCTCACCTCTTGACACATGACCACTGAGAGAACACCTACACTGGCATAAATAACCCAGAAAGCAATCCGAAGGCTAGCAGAACAGATACTCCATAGCAGGATGCAGAAAAGAGTTCACAGCGAAGCAGATCCACCCCCTCCAACTGCTCTTGGCAAGATCTCATCAAAGCAGTGCCATAAGCCTGGCAGTGTGCAAATAGCCCAGACAAGGGTCACACCACTGCAAATTGAGTCCTGCTCCAGGAAGAGGGGAAGATAACCACACACCAGTCTGTGAGCCCAGCAGTGGCCTAGGTACAGGCAGCTGGTCTGGCTGCAGGCCCCACCCACCAACAAAAGTTTCTCAGAGGACAACATGTGGAAAGTGTCCTACAGTTCGGTGCCACTTCATCTTTGGCAAACACCTGGTCTTACTCAACTCAAGCCCAAGGCAGCCCCAGGCCAGCCCACTAACAACACAGGCACCAGACTCTGCCCACAACAGGCAGACAGCCATCAAAGACTGGACTGAAGGCAAACAGAGTTCCACCACAATGGTAGGACACTCCTGTACCAACACACATAGGACACAACCCTGAAGCACCATTTTCTGGTGAAAAGGAGACACTGTACTGCAGGACACTACAGGACCTCTTCTTCATAAAGCCACTACTTTCAAGTGCAGGAGACGTAGCTAACTTTCCTAACACAGAGAAACAGACAGCAATAGACACAATGAGGAGAGAGAAATATATGTCCCAAATGAAAGAGTGGAACAAATCTGAGCAAGAGACCTACACAAAATGGAGGTAAGTAATACATCTGATAGTGAATTTAAAGTTATGCTCATAAAGATGCTCACTAGAATTGAGAAAGGAGAAGAGATAGGAAACCTAAAAAAGAACCATCAGAGATACTGAACTCACTCAATGAAAATAAAAAAGGGCCATCTGGAATAAATAGCAAACAAGAGAAAGTAAGAGAATGGACTGGAAACCTGGAGGACTGAGTAATAGAAAATAATCAGGCTGAGCAGATGAGAGAGGGAAAAACATTCAAATTGAGAATAGACCCAAGGAACTCAGTGACACTGTCAAGCATAATGGTTGCATGATAGGGATCCCAGAAGGAGAAGAGTAAGAAAAGGGGGCAGAAGATTTATCTGAAGAAATAATAGATAATAACTTTCTGAATCTGGGGAAGGAAAGAGAAATCTAGATCCAAAAGGCAAAGAGAATCCCCAACAAAACCAAACCAAAGAGGTCTGCACCAAGACACAAAGTAAATAAAATGGCCAAAATAAGTGATACAAAGAGAACGTTATAAGCAGCAAGAGAGGGGAAAGCAGTTACATACAAGGGAAATCCCATAAGGCCACCAGTGAGTTTTTCAGCATAAACTTTGCAGGCCAGAAGACAGGGGCATGATATACTCAAAGTGCTAAAATGAAAAAAAATCTACAGCCAAGAAAACTCTATCCAGGAAGGCTTTCATTCAGAATAGAAGGTGAGAAAGTTTCCCAGAAAAACAAAAGTTAAAAGCAAAACCATCACATGCCTGTCACACACAATGCCATCAGCCTGTGGGTCGCAAATTCACAGTACAGCTGCCCTCCTACCCAAGTCTGCATGCTTGCCCTGATAGCTGCTCAATGCCAAGTCAACACGCCTTCACCTCAGATTGACAGGGACTCAAACTGACACTCTTCTCCTCAAATTCCAGCCACTATATTCAAGTTTGTGCACAAAAGCGGACATAATTATAACACCAGAATGAAGCAACCCCAATAGTGACACTAATTCTACGGAATATATAATGGGTAAAAGGAGTACGCTAGGCTGAGATCATCTCCAACAAGCACATCAAAGAACAATACATACAGCATGGTTCCGGTTAGTAAAAGAAACACAGGAAAAATAAAACAAGACAAAATCAGAGAGGGAGACACCCCATAAGTAATCACAGGAAACAAACTGACATTTGTTGGAGGGAAAGGGTTGGGGTATGGGTAACTGGGTGATGAGCATTAAGGAGGACACTGGATGTAATGAGCACTGGGTATTATATAAAACTGATATATCACTGAACCCTGCCTCTGAAACTAATAATGCACTATATGTTAATTAATTGAATTTAAATTTTAAAAAAGAGCCCCACCAAAAAGAACCTTATGGTTTGTCTCCCTATCTTTTTACTTTTTTCCTCTCTTTCCCATGATCATGTTAAATTCCACATAACAGTGAGTGGGGCGCCTGGGTGGCTCAGTTGGTTGAGTGACTGCCTTCGGCTCAGGTCATGATCCTGGAGACCCGGGATCAAGTCCCACATCAGGCTCCCTGCTCGACGGGAGGCCTGCTTCTCCCTCTCTCACTCCCCCTGCTTGTGTTCCCTCTCTGACTGTGTTTCTCTTTGTCAAATAAATTTAAAAAAAAAATCCACATAACAGTGAGAACATATGATAACTGTCTTTCTCTGACTTATTTCGCTTAGCATAATACCCTCCAGTTCTATCCATATTGTTGCAAATGGCAAGATTTCAATTTTTTTATTGATGGCTGAGTACTATTACAGTGTGTGTGTGTGTGTGTGTTTGCATTTGTGTGTACACACATATATACATACCACATCTTCTTTATCCATTCATCTGTTGATGGACATTTGGGCTCTTTCCATAGTTTCACTATTTTGGACATTGCTGGTATCAACACAGGGAACAGGTGCCCCTTTGGATCACTACATTTGTATCTTTGGGGTAATCTCTAGTAGTGCAATTGCTCGGTCATAGGGTAGCTCTATTTTCAACTTTTGAGGAACCTCAAAACTACTTTCCACAGTGGCTGCACCAGCTTGCATTCCCATCAACAGTGTGAGAGGGTTCCCCTTTTTTTCCATCCTTGCCAATATTTGACCAGTGTGAGGTGGTATCTCATTGTGGTTTTGGTTTGGATTTCCCTGAAGCCAAGTGAAACTGAACACTTCTTCAAGTATGTGTTGGCCATTTGTATGTCTTCATTAGAGAAATGTCTGCTCCTATCTTCTGCCCATTTCTTGACTGGATTATTTGTTTTTTGGGGTTTTGAGTTTGAGAAGTGCTTTACAGATTCTGGATACTAGCCCTTTATCTGTAAGACGTTTGCAAATATCTTTTCCCATTCTGTAGGTTGTCTTTTAGTTTAGTTTTGTGGGTTTTTTTAAGATTTTATTTACTTATTTGACAGAGAGAAACACAGCGAGAGAGGGAACACAAGCAGGGGTAGTGAGAGAGGGAGAAGCAGGCTTCCCACCGAGCAGGGAGCACGATGCAGGGCTCGATCCTGGGTCTCCGGGATCATGACCTCAGCCGAAGGCAGTCTCTTAACCAACTGAGCCACCCAGGTGCCCCAGCTTTCTTTTAGTTTTATCAATTGTTCCCTTTGTTGTGCAAAAGCTTTTTATCTTGATGACATCCCAATAGTCCCAATTTTTGCCTTTTTTCCCCTTGTCTTTGGAGATGAGTCTAGCAAAAAGTTGCTGTGGTCAAGGTCACAGAGGTTGCTGCCTGTGTTCTCTAGGATTTTGATAGATTCCTGTCTCACATTTAGATCTTTAATATATTTTGAGTCTATTTTCTGTGTGGTGTAAGGAAGTGATCCAGATTCATTCTTCTGCATGTGGCTGTCCAATTTTTCCACATCATTTGTTGAAGAGGCTGTCTTTTTTCCATTGGGTATTCTTCCCTGCTTTGTCAAAGATTAGTTGACCATAGAGTTGAAGATTCATTTCTAGGTTTTCTGGTCTGTTCTACTGATCTATGTTTCTGTTTTTGTGCCAGTACCCTGCTGTCTTGATGATTACAGTTTTGTAATAGAGCCTGAGGTCCAGGACTGTGATGCCACCAATTCTAGTTTTTTAAAATATTCCTTTGGCTATCAGGAGTCTATTCTGGTTACATATAAGTTTTAGAATTATTTGTTCCAGCTCTGTGGAAAAAAGTTGATGGTATTTTGGTAGAGATTGCACTGAATGTATAGATTGCTCTGGGTAGCAAAGACATTTTGACAATATTTTTCTTCCAATCCATGAGCATAGAAGGTTTTTCCATTTCTTTGTGTCTTCCTCAATTTCTTTCATGAGTCTTCTTTAGTTTTCTGAGTACAGATCCTTTGCCTCTTAGGTTAGATTTATTTCTAGGTATCTTATGTTTTTTGGTGTGGTTGTAAATGGGATCAACTCCTTAATTTCTCTTTATTCTGTCTCATTATTAGTGTATAGAAATGCAACTGATTTCTGTGTATTGATTTTATATCCTACCATGTTGTTCAATTCCTGTGTGAGTTCTAGCAATTCTGGGGTAGTGTTCTGAGTTTTCCACACAGTGTATTATGTCATCTGTGGACAGTGAGAGTTTGACTTGTTCCTTGCTGATTTGGATGCCTTTTCTTTCTTTTTGTTGTTATCTGATTGCTGAGGCTGGGACTTCTGGTCCTATGCTGAGCAACAGTGGTGATAGTGGATATCCCTGTGGTGTTCCTGACCTTAAGAGGAAAAGCTCTGTTTTTCCCCATTGAGAATGATATTTGCTATGGGCTTTTTGCATATGGCTTTTATGATACTGAGGTATGTTTCCTCTATCCCTACACTGTGAAAAGTTTTAATAAAGAAAGAATGCTGTACTTTGTCAAATGTTTTTTCTGCATCTATTGAGAGGTTCATATGGTTCTTGGCTTTTTGTTCTTTCTTTTATTAATGTATTGTATCACACTGATTGATTTGCAGATGTTGAACCAGCCTTGCAGCCTAGGAAAAAATCCCACTTGCTTATGGTGAATAATCCTTTTAATGTACTGTAGGGTCCTACTGGCTAGTATCTTGGTGAGAATTTTTGCATCCATGTTCTTCAGTAATATTGGTCTGTAGTTCTTTTTGGTGGGGCTTTGTCTAGCTTGGGGATCAAAGTAATACTGGCCTCGCAGAAGGAGTTTGGAAGTTTTTCTTCCATTTCTGTTTTTTGAAATAGCTTCAAAAGAACAAGTATTAATTCTACAAAGTTGATTTCTATGCAAACAATATTACCAGGGATAAAGAGGGCATTCCACAAGAGGGAATAACAACTCCAAATGTTTATATACTTAATAACAGAACTTCAAATTATATGAAACAAAGGCTAAAGGAGTTTAAAGAGAAACAGACAAATCCAGAATTATAGTTGGAAGTTTCAGTACTCCTCTGTCAACATCTGATACAACAAGTAAACAGAAAACCAGCAAAGATATAGCAGACTTAAACATCAAACTTAACAGATCAATGTAAACAGAATTACTCTACCAAACAACAACTGAATATAGCTTCTTCTCAAATTCACATAAAATGTTTAATAAGACCAGATTCAGGACCATAAAACAAGTCTCAATAAATTTAAACAGCTATTACTAAAGCAGGGCTTAAAAATAAATGTACAGCATCAAACATTTATATTAGAAAAGACAATGCAAGGACAGAGACATTACATGAAAACGTCAAATCTTTTCAAAAAGGGGGAGGAAGGGTGCCTGGGTGACTCAGTTGGTTAAGCAACTGCCTTGGGCTCAGGTCATGATCCCGGAGACCGGGGATCAAGTCCCACATTGGGCTTCCTGCTCAGCGGAAAGCCTGCTTCTCCCTCTCTCACTCCCCCTGCCTGTGTTCCCTCTCTGGTTGTGTTTCTCTCTGTCAAATAAATAAAATCTTAAAAAAAAAAGGGGGGGGGGCACCTGGGTGGCTCAGTTGGTTGGGCGACTGCCTTCGGCTCAGGTCATGATTCCAGAGACCCGGGATCGAGTCCCACATCAGGGTCCCTGCTCGGCAGGAAGCCTGCTTCTCCCTCTCTCACTCCCCCTGCTTGTGTTCCCTCTCTGGCTGTGTTTCTCACTGTCAAATAAATAAAATCTTTAAAAAAAAAAAAGGGGGGGGGAGAAAATGTCAAAAATCCCAAGACAACTACAGATCAATATCCACCATGAACATAGATGCAAAAATTCTAAATACAATTTCCAACAATATTTTATAAAGACAATGTATCATGATCAAGTGGGTCTATCCCAGGAATGCAACATTGGCTTAACATTTAAAAAAAAAAATCAATGTAATTCACTATATTAAACTATAAGAGGAATACTGCATGATCATTTCAGTAAATGCAGGATAAGCATTTGACAAAATCCAACACCTATTTCTTTTAAACTGTAAACACACAAGGAAGAAAAGCGAACTTCCTCAATCTAATAAAAGCCATCTACAAAAATCTATAGTTAACATATTTAATGCTTTATCCCTAAGATCAGGAAAACAAGAATGTATGTTTACCACTTACATTCAAATTTGTACTTGAATGCTGGCCAGTTGCAGTAAGGCCAGAAAAAGAAATAAAGGCACCCAGGTTGGAAAGGAAGAAATAAAAGTGTTTTATTCATAGATGACACGCTCATCTACATACAAAATCTCACAGAATCTAAAAACAACAACATAATCTACTAGAACAAGTTTAGCAAGGCAGCAAGATACATAAGGCAAAAGATTTTTCCAATCTTTTTTGATTTCCAATCAAAATCTTAGCAAATATTTTTGTGAAAATTAACAACTTGACATAAAATTCACATGGGAATGCTAAGTTGCAAAAGTAGTGAAAATGGGAGAACTAAGTTGGAGGATTAACACTATCTGATTTCAAGACATAAAGTCACAGTAATCAAGACAGTACTGTATTGGTATTAAGACAGAAAACAGATCAATGGAATAGAATAAGTCTAGAAATAGGCCTATACATACAGTAACAACTAATTTTTGACCAAAATTCAAAAGTACCTAAGTGAAGAAAGGATAAGCTTTTCAACAAATGGTACAGGAACAATTAAATATGCATACTCAAAAATGAATTTAGATCTGTACATTGCTCCATATACAAAACTAACTCAAAATGGGGGCACCAGGGTGATACAGTGGGTTAAGTGCGGGATTCTCAACCTCAGGGTCCTGGGTTCAAGCCCTGCATTGGGCCCCACACTGGGCCTAGAGCCTACTTAAAAAAAAAAAAAAAAAAAAAAACTCAAAATGGATCAGACCTAAACATAAAGCTTAAAACTGTAATACTTCTGTAAGAAATTATGAGTCAAGCTGTGTGACCTTCAGTCACCAAAGTACAATCCATAAAAGAACAATTTCAAATTGGACTTCATCAAAATTTAAAACTTACATTCTACAAAAGGTACTATTAAGAGAATGATAAGCTACAGACTGGGAAAAATATATTTTAAAAGCATATATCTGATAAAGAACTCGTATTCCAAATATACAAAGAACTCTTAAAACATAATGATAAAAAAAAAATAGTTTGTTTGTTTTCTTAAGATTTTATTTATTCATTTGAGAGAGAGTGAGTGAGAGAGAGCATGAGAGAGGAGAAGGTCAGAAGGAGAAGCAGACTCCCCGTGGAGCTGGGAGCCCGAAGTGGGGATGTGGGACTCGATCCCGGGACTCCGGGATCATGACCTGAGCTGAAGGCAGTGGCTTAATCAACTGAGTCACTCAAGTGTCCCAAACAACCTGATTTTTATTTTTTTATTTTTTAGATTTTATTTATTTGACAGAGAGAGAGATCACAAGTAGAGAGGCAGGCAGAAAGAGAGGAGGAAGCAGTCTCCCTGCTGAGCAGAGAGCCTGACTGGGCCTGGATCCGAGGAAATGAGATCATGACCTGAGCCAAAGGCAGAGGCTTAAACCACTGAGCCACCCAGGTGCGCTTTTTTTTTTTTTAGATTTTATTTATTTATTTGACAGAGCCAAAGAACCTGATTTTTTTTTATTGTTACTTAAATTTTTTTTTCCAGTGTTCCAAGATTCATTCCCCATTCCCCACACCCAGTGCTCCATGCAATAGGTGCCCTCAGTACCCACCACCAGACTCTCCCATCCCCCCATCCCTCTCCCTCCAAGTCCCTCAGTTTAACAACCTGATTTTTAATGGGCAAAAATTTCAAACAGAGAAGACACATCAGTGGCAAATAAGCACATGAAAAGATGCTCAACTCCACTAGGAAATGCAAATTAAAAATACAGGATAACAATACTTGTCAGAATGGCTAAGATTAAATAACCATACCAAGTATCAGCAAGGATATACACAAACTAAAAATTTCATACACTGCTGGTGGGAATGTGGAAAAGTACAGGCCCTTTGGAAAAGTCTGACCTATCATATAAACCAGCCATTCCTATCCTAAGTATCTGACCAGGAGAAATGAAGCATACATCTATGTATACAAAGGATTGTATACATAAATAATGTTCACAGCATTTCATAACAAAAAGTGAATAACCTATGATATAGCCATACAATAGAATACCATTAAGCAATTAAAACTGAACTATTCATACACACTATAATATGAATCTTAAATAATTATTCTGAGTAAAATACTCCATTTAAAAAAAAAGTACATACTATATTATTCCATTTCTATAGAATTCTAGAAAATGCAAACTAACAAATAGTAACTGAAAGCAGATCAATGGCTGCCTGGAGATGGGAAAGGGGATAGTGGTTATGTTCATTTTCTTGAGTTTGGTGATTATTTCACAGATAAACACATCAAGCTGCACACCTTAAGTATATGTACTTTATTATGTTAATTATATATGGAAAAAAGCTGTTAGAAGTTGTCTTTGTGGGGCTCTTAGATAGCTCAGTTGGTTAAGCATCTGCCTTCAGCTCAGATCATGATCCCAGAGTCCTGGGACTGAGCCCTACATTGGGTTCCCTGCTCGACAGGGAATTTGCTTCTCCCTCTCCCTCTGCCTGTTGCTCCTCCTGCTTCTTCGACTATTAAAAAATAAATAAATAAATCTTAAAAAAAAAAAAAAAAAAAGAAGTAGTAGGTGTTTCTGTTATTACCCTTAAAGCCAGGTAGTATATATCTTGACTGAACACAAAACGGGGTTCTTCCAATAATTCTTTTGTTGTTGACGGCCAAAAGAGCTTCTGATAATAATACAGAGAAGAGCACACAGAAACCGGAGTATACATTCTCAAAAAACAACTATTCTATTTCACTCCCATTAAGACAGAAGGATACTTTGGCTTCCATGAATACATTGAATGAAGAGATTTCCCACTCTAAACCATAAATCAGGTATCTACCCTAAATTAAATGACTTTACAAATTCACCAAAAGGGACTAGTTTGAGAGTTTAAATCACAAATAGTAGTTTTAGGGACACCTGAGCATCTATCTGCCTTCAACCAAGGGTCCTAGGATCAAGCCCCCTGTCTCGTCAGGCCCATGCTCAGCAGGCAGTCTGCTTCTTTCTCTGCCTCTGTCCTTCCCCCCCTCCCCCAGCTATACTCTCACTCAAATAAATAAAAAGTCTAAAAAAAAAAAAGAAAGAAAGAAAAAAAAAAGAAAAAAAGAAATGGTAGTTTTATTTGCCTTAAAAAAATTCTAAAATTCAGGAACAATTTAGGGAATTTGCTATTTTACGAAAACAGACCTCTAAAGCTATCTAAGCCAGAAGAAAATTTTAGTACAACTTTAGTTTTAAGACCAACTCTTGCAAAAAAGACTTGAATATTTCTGTTAAGTAATTTTGATAAACAAGGAGCCAAAGACTAGAAAATAAACATTCTTAATATGAGTAAATTTTGATTATGGCATATATATATATATAAATGAATGATTGAGCTCATATATCTGCAAAGAAAGAAAAGCCAAACTACTTCACTCACCTATTTTGTTCCTCCAGTTTAGCCAGGAGTTCTAAGTCGTCTGGACTCAACTGTGAAGGGGAAGATGGTGAAAGGGCTGGCGTAGATAGTGTGGTAGATGAGGATGTAGTGTGTAATGAGGCAGATGGACTTGCCACCTGACTGGCCATCTGACTGACTGTATGTGATACTGTGTTCTTCACCCATGAGAGAGTAGAACTCAGCTTTTCTGCAACCTTGTCTGTCGCCACCTACGGATAAAAATTAAAGTTGGATATATTTTAGTTTTACTGCATTCATAACTAAGAATGTGATAACCCTGTTAAGCTTTACTTAATAATCACCATCACAGTATTTTCTTTGAGGTGATAAAGGTAAAACCTACTTTAGCAACGATCATCCTAATACATGGCTTTTGGAAAATATTTCAGCTCTGTAACATGAATAGTGTTTTCCAAACTACAGGCTGAAATCTATCAGGGAGTAATAAAATCAATATGACAGGTAATGCCAGCATTTTTTTTTTAAAGATTTTATTTATTTCTTTGACAGAGAGAAATACAGCCAGAGAGGGAACACAAGCAGGAGGAATGAGAGAGGGAGAAGTAGGCTTCCCACCGAGCAGGGAGCCCAATGTGGGGCTCGATCCCAGGTATCCGGGATCATGACCTGAGCCGAAGGCAGTCGCTTAACTAACTGAGCCACTCAGGTGCCCCAATGCCAGCATTTTTAAAAATTAAAATGAACAGAAAATATCAGTGTAAATATACATTGTCTTATGAAATCTTTGTTTCAGTTACATATATGTATTTAAACTATGTACTATCTATACATATATTTATGGGTATATTTAGTTGGGATGTAAAATGTATTCTGTAGTCAAAAACATCTGAAAGCAAAGGAATTAAAACATGTCAACTGGGTGAATGAGGATGGGGAAATGCTGTAATATGACTAATAAGTCAACAAACACTGGGGTTGCTTAGCCTAAATGAGATGTAAGGAGACCCATGATACCCGTTCTCCAAACAGCTAAAGAGTATTTTTATAGAAGGATTTTTTTCAAGAGGAACAAAATTATGATAAGTGGTTGAGTTAGTAGCATGGGAGAGATGCAAGGCACAATTTTCACAGTTAGAAATATTCAGAAATAGAATGGGATCCCTAAAAAGAGTAGACATCCCCACCAATGGCTATAATAAAGTAGCTATTATAAGAGCTAAACATCAGAAGTTGAAGATAACCTTCTAAGTGGGCAACCAGAATTTAAAAAACACTTAAGATCCCTCCTATCTCTAAGATTAAGTTTATTACACATATATCCATAAAGTCATCATAAATTATGCCCATCTCCTAAGCAGATATGTATGCAAATTCAGCTGAAAAACAAAATATACGGGGTGCCTGGGGGGCTCACCCGTTAAGCATCTGCCTTCGGCTCAGGTCATGATCCCAGAGTCCCAGGATCCAGCCCTGCACTGGGCTCCCTGTTTGGCGGGGAGCTTGCTTCTCCCTCTCTCACTCCCCCTACTTGTGTTCCCTCTCTAGCTGTGTTTCTCTCTGTCAAATTAAAAATAAAAATAAAAACTAAAACTAAATATAAATAATATTCAAACATGCCATTATCACTTCACTAATGAAAACATAATAGCCATATTTGAATACCTTTATAAAACTAAACATTCTTAATGATACGAGTTTACAAAATAAGGTGTTACTAGGCTTTTTAAGGGACTTTATTTTCTAAAAACTATAACGAAAAGAGCTTCTTGATTGTGAACTACTTAGATATATAAAAGCTAAAAACTGACATGCGCTTTGAGAAGATCTTAAATTTTATGTCATAAGTAAATGACTAAAGCACTGAAAATTATTTTCGGATTCAGCATAGTCTCAGTTAATGTTAGTCATATATAGCAATTCATACACACAGAAATTAAAATACCAAGGCATACAATCCCACCAAGACTATTTTAGCAGACACTATTCTCCTCATGGGTTGTTGCCCAAGGCTTTTTTTCTCACCTCAATACATATGACTCTCTCTATCCCTCTGCCCCCACTTCTTCCCCTCAAACCAGCAGAGTACTTTGATGTAAGGAAAGGATAAAATGGAAAAGGGATTCTAAGGTCACAGATGAGCAACTCAATATGAGTCTGGAACTTATAAGACAAAAATCTGATCCCAAGTGCTGAAAGGGCCAGAAGTTTTATTAACCTTAGAATTCCTCTCATTTTCAGGAACCCATTTTAGAATTTACTTCTCCTGGACACAATATTATAGAAGCAATAAGGGGACTCTTACTGTTGAGGGAAGAATCCCCAAGAAAGACACAGAGGATATAGTACGGGACCCAGGGAACAGAAGCAATGGGCAGATCATTTAGGCTTCCAGGCAAAATGAGTCCTCACCAATGCATGCACCAGCAGCACAGCTCCTCAGGGCAAAAAATCAGACAGGAACCAAGGAATATGATCCATGGAAGACCACAAGATAGCCTATTGTGATTTGCTATCCTACTGATTTTTCTATATAATTACAGCCACAAATTAAATTATCAAGATGGCACTAATTGGCATCCCCAAATCACAGTAAACAGAACACCTAGCACATAAAATTTACGGAAAAATGTTATCCCTTATTATTACCATTAATTTCAAATATGCTTACAACTTTTAAAAATTAGTATTTTACATTTCCATTATATAAAGTTCTTTACTAGAGTTAACTGTAGGAAAGGCAAAAGATGACTACTATTTGCTTTCATTTATTAAAACAAATTTATCATACCCCTTCTGCACACTGTAGCAACAGGCTTCCATTTAAAGAGTTTGGAATAACGAAGAGCACAATCTTGACATCCTTTCAACTTTGTTGAAATTCAGCTGATATGAGATTCAATGTAGAACTACTGAAGGCTCAATAACTCATCTCCCTATGTTAAATACTGCAATATAACCAGAGTATTTCATTGCAGCTGCATTTAATTAAGTTTAATACTCATGGTTCTAGAAATCCCATAGGACTGATTCATTTTTCAGATATCATCATGTTCTATTTTTCCTTTAACTTTACAGTACTTTTCCAAATCTCCACCTGTCACCTCTAAATCTCCTTCCCTCATCCTATGGTAAACTGAGGTCATGAAGACATAGTAAATTGGACAATGCCATTACATCACAAAGTTCCTGTCTACCTCATAGAGGAGTTATGCATGTATTTTAAAATATGAACATACTTTGAAAAGATTAAAACCATCATTAAAAATGCTTAGTAATCAGGCACAAATGACTACATATTGCAGAACTCCATTTATATAAAATGTCCAGAATAGGCAAATTCAGAAACAGAAAGTAGATCAGTGGCTTCAAGGGCCTAGGGGAATGACTGCTAATGTGCATGGGATTTCTTTCTTTTTGGAGTGACAAAAATGTTCTGGGATTGGACTGTGGTGATGGTTACACAATCTTGTGAATAGACTAAATGCCACTGAACTGCACACTTTAAGTGAATGGATGGATTTATGGTATGTGAATTATTATCTCAGTTGTAAAAGGGCTTAGTCAATCTCAGGAAACTTCATCATATAGGATTCTAAGCATACAAAAAAGGCCAAACAATGGACACAGTAAAGAGATCAGTAGTTGCTAGGGGTTGGGAATAGAGGAGAGATGAACAGGCAGAGCACAGAGGATTTTTAAGATAGTAAAAATACTGTGTAAACCCATCAAAATGTATACGTGTCATTACACATTTCACGAAATCCATACAATCCACAACAAGCACTAAGAATGAATTTAATGTAAACTATGGATTTTGGGTGATTATGATGTGTCAATGTAAGTACATCACTGATAACACATGTACCACTCTGGTGCACAAAGCACATTGGGGGGCAGGGAGTATATGGGAAATCTCTGTTAATTTTGCACTCAATCTTGCTATGAACGCAGAACTGTTCTAAAAAGTAAAATCTTGGCATGGGGAAGATGGCAGAAGGCCAGGTGACCGCACTTCGGGGAGTCCCCTAAAGTGAGCTTAATTCCTGCAAAAAACACTACAGGAACACTGTAAGCACCCATGAAATCAGCCTGAAATGTGATAGTTCGAACTTCTGGATCACCACGGGGGACAAGGACCATCAGCAAAGAGAGAGAGAGAAGTGAGAGCGATGGGAGGCTTACCCAAAGACAAGGAGTGCAGGGGAGGAAGCTCACAGAGGCGACCCATTGGAAGGCAATACCCCAGCACAAAAGTGCTCTGTGTTCAGGGACAAACGGCAGATTACAGTCGGATTCAAAGCAAACAGAAAAGGAATGCATAAGGGGCAGCCAGGGAATGGGGATATAGATCTGCGGAGAGAAAGTGCTCCAGGTGCCGTGGGAGGGAACCCAGCGGAGCCGGTGGCATGGAGTCTATTTTTCCGCCGCTGTTTTCTTTTATTTTCTTTCATCCGCTGCTTTTCTCTCCTGCTTCTCTCCACCCCGTGGGCCAGTACAGACCCCCCAGGGAAGGCGATTTTGCAGACTTGCGCGGAATGTGCAGGGCCACGGAACCTCAGTCCCTCCTGCATGGGGGTCACACAAACTCCCTGGGCAGAGACAAGGTCACAGGACCCAAAATCAGTTGTGGTTTCCTGGCGTGGGAGTGAAACGACAAGCAGGGGCTTTGGAGAGAAACCAAACCAGTGTCTGCGCTGGCTGTGACAGGCGGCCAAGGGAGAGGCTGTGCGCCCCCTCCCCTCATCATCCAGAAGGTTGCTAGTTAGGGGCTCACTCTGGGCAGGAAGTCTGGGCGCAGACATCTTGCTCCGACCTGACTTCCTCAACAGCTGAAAAAGGCCATAAAAGAACAAACCCCCCCCCTCCCAGAACTGAACCCTGACAACCTGGCTACAATTGACTCCAGTCCCTAGGGCAGAGAGACACAGCCCAGGTGGAAGGGACTAAAAACAGCATGGCAGGCCCCGCCCACAGAAGGCAAGCCAGCAGCACAGGAGGACAACACCCAAACTGTAAAATCCCAACATGGGGGGGAGGGGAGGCCATTTATTACACTCCTGGTACTGCCCCAAAAGCTGTACACTTTATTGATACACTTTTTCACCTTATTTGCTTTTTAACTTTTTTCTATTTTTACTTTTAAAGTTTCCATTTTAAACTTAAAAATTCATTCTCACGGTTTTGGTTCTTTTAATTTTTAACACACTTTTTATCACAACGTGATACTCAATACAACACTCCATAACAATTTTTTACCTTGAAATTTTTCAAACACATTCCTCTATATTCTGTTGTTGTTGGGGTTATTGGCTTTCATTTGCTTGTTTATCTGTTTCATCCCTTTCTTCTCTCTTCTTTCCTTTATTTTTTCTTTTATATATACATATAGTTATAAGCTTCAAGGTAATCCTACATCCCTATTCAATACTACCCTTATATACAACCAGTTCTAATCTCCCTATATCTTTAGAAAGTGGCCTCCTCCAACAATAATAACAAGACAAACCCAGGAGGATCTGAAATACTTTCCTTGCTCACAAGGAGTGTCTGCCCTCACCTTCCGACCCTAGTCTGTCAGTGTTTTTATGTAACTGTTTTTGCCTTTGTATCATATAAATACTGCTCTTGGGTGTAATTCAGGTTGGGCTTTGCTTTTCGATCTCTTCATTTATGCTTGATGGCCTTTTTCTTTACCCTCTAGTAATTCTGTATACATATAAATCCTACCACTGGGCCCCACTCTAGCAGGGGTTTCTTTTCTTGTTTCCTGTCTCCCCTTCTCTTTTTTCTTTCTTCTTCCTCTTCCGTGGTGAATTCTGATTGCTCCAAAACCTTCCATCGACCAATTCACCTGGATAGTGGCTGATATATTTAGCTATACACCCCCTCAACCACTCCTCACCACAATGACTCGGAGGAGGAACAACCAACAGAAGAAGAACCCTGAGACTGCAACCCCGGTCACAGAATTACTGGAAATGAACATAAACAATATGACAGAAATGGAATTCAGGGCAGCAATCGTCAAAGCAATGGCTAATTTGGAAAGGAACATTAGTCTCAAAATGGAAGCCCTAATAAAAGAAGTGAAAGCAGAGGTTAGAAAGGCTATTAATGAGATGCAATCTAATTTAAGTGTGCTAACAGCTACAGTACGTGAAGCTGAAGATCGTATCACTGATTTAGAAGACAGATGATTTAAGAAGGAGGAGCAAGAGAAGTTTTGGAGCAAACAGCTAAAATCCCATGAAAACAGAATAAGGGAAATAAATGATGCCATGAAACACTCCAATATCAGAGTTATTGGAATCCCCGAAAGGAGTTTAGAGAGAGAGAAGCCTAGAAGATATAGTTGAACAAATCATGGATGAAAATTTCCCTGATCTGGGGAATGAAACTAATGTTCATATCCTAGAGGCAGAGAGGACACCCCCCAAGATCAATGAGGCCAGAAAAACCTCCAAGCACATAATTGTGAAATTCGTGAATCATAAAACCAAAGAATATGTCTTAAGGGCAGCTAGGGGAAGCGATCCCTTATCTACAGAGGGAGGACCATCAGAATAATGTCAGACCTTTCCACAGAAACCTGGCAAGCCAGAAAGGGCTGGCAAGACATATTAGGGAAATTACATGACAAAAATATGCAACCAAGGATAATGTATCCAGCAAGGCTGACGTTAAGAATGGAAGGAGAAATAAAGAGATTCCAGGACCGCCAAATTCTAAAATATTATGCAACCACCAAGCCAACACTACAAGAAATACTAAGACGGGTTCTATAAAAGAGAAATGAACACAAGAGTGACACAGAACAAAAATTTACAGAGGTAATCTATAGAAACATGAACTTCACAGGCAACATGATGTCAATACAAACGTATCTATCAATAATCACTCTCAATGTGAATGGCCTAAATGCTCCAATAAAAAGGCACAGGGTTGCAGACTGGATAAAACGACAGGACCCATCCATATGCTGTTTACAAGAGACACATTTTGAATCTAAAGACACTT
>PITA01015833.1:0-27931 GCA_004023965.1 Spilogale gracilis
GTCAACTTTAATGTTCCTTCCTCAAGGGATGTTTTCCTGACCTAAAGAAGGTCTCTCCTCTTGTTCTCTCTCAACACTATTGATCCACTTTCACAACTGATGATTATATACTTGTTTCCTTGTTTTATTTTATTATTATTTTTAAAAGATTTATTTATTTATTTGACAGAGAGAAACACAGCCAGAGAGGGAACACAAGTAGGGGGAGGGAGAGAGGGAGAAGCAGGCTTCCCGCCGAGCAGGGAGCCCAATGCAGGACTTGATCCTGGGACTCCATGATCATGACCTGAGCTGAAGGCAGACGATTAAGGACCCAGCTACCCAGGTGCCCCTGTTCCTTGTTTTAATCAGCTGGCTCCCACACTAGGTGGTAGCCTCCAGAGGGGAGACAACATGACTCACCTGCCACAACATGGTACTCTCTGCTTCTTGCCATACCCCCATCCTCCTGCGGATGTATATTCCCCCGACATACTGAAGGATGTGCCAGCACCCTTCTCCAGAGATTAACCCTGAGAGCTCGTTCTTCGATAGGGGCAATTCACTAACTCTTACCTTCTCTTCAAGCCACTTCAAGATCCCCTTGACCCCAGAACATAAACTCCCAGAAATTCCCCCAAGGATCTTTGATCAATTATAAAAATTTTAATATGACTTTCAGGGCACCTGAATGGCTCAGAGCGTGGGCCTCTGCCTTCGGCTCAGGTCAGATCTCAGGGTCCCGGGATCAAGTCCCACATTGGTCTCTCTGCTCAGTGGGGAGCTTGCTTCCCCCTCTTTCTCTGTCTGCCTCTCTTCTATTTGTGACCTTTCTGTCAAATAAATAAAGAAAATCTTTTTAAAAATAGGACTTTCAGAGTTTTCACAATAATAAACTTGACACTAAGGGGGATGGGCTAGGGAAGGAATGTGCATATTTTTAAATATAAGTTTGAATATCAAATAGTACTTTTTACTCTTCAAGGTATCCAAGATTTTAAAAGACCTTCCTTTGTTTATTCTAGTAGCTGTTGTCCTACCTTCGGGCATATCAGTAACTGAGCTGCTAAAATGATACAGTGGAATAGTCTAGGATATACACCCAATTCTAACACATGCAGGGGGAGAAATCTAATGTGAACAAGAGGCGAGCATTTGTATTGGACAGAGGGAAATCAAGCGAGATACGAGAAGTCACTTCAAAAACAGAACAGCAAACATTTGGACATTAATCCTTGAAAATAGCTCCTGTCCATATATGAGGAGCTAGGTCAAGCATTATGACAGTAAAATGAATTTGAGTGAAAATATAACATAAGGGAATCATATGAAGATGAGAAATTCATATGTGTGTGTGTATGTTTATATGTGTGTGTATAAGTATATATGGGTCTTTCTATAGCATCAAGACATTTGTTAAGTTCTAAACCATCAGTTGGAAGAAGTAAAAGAAAAAAATATATACGTATGTGTGTGTATACATAGGTGTATATATAATCCACATATGTATTCCATCTATATCTATCTAAAAATACATACATATCTGGATTAAAACAAAAATATATAAAATAATTCATTCCCTTAGTTTCCTATTAAATGTGGTCTTGAGGGGCACCTGGCTGGCTCTGTTGGTTAAGCATCTGGCTCTTGGTTTCAGCTCAGGTCATGATCTCAGGGCAAAGGGATCGAGCCCCAAGTTAGGCTCCACGCTCAGCAAGGAGTCTGCCTGTGGATTCTCTCCCTCTTCCTTTCCCTCTGCCCCTTCCCCCCTGTAAATACATCTTTAAAAAAAGAAATGTGGTCTTTAATTAGGGTGACCATTATAATTCAACCTCCTAACCAGGCCAGTTCGTAAAGTGCCAGATAGCCTTACTAGTAATTACACCAGGACAACAGTTTACCCACTGAGGCTGTCCTGGGCAAACTGGGACACATGATCACTTTCTATATATAATACAGTCCATGAAAGAGGCCAGGGTGGTACACTTGGTTAACCACCCAGCCTTTGGTTCCTGCTTAGGTCATGATCTCAGGGTCCTCAGATCAAGCCCCACATCAGGCTCTGAGCTCAGCTCAGCGAGGAGTCTGCTAAAAGTTTCTTTCTCCCTCTCTTTCTGCCCCTCCCCACGCTCACACACATTTTTTCTAAAATAAATAAGCAATTCTTAAAAATAAATAAAAGTCCATGAAAAACTGCAAGCTTTCATGAAATTATTATCAGATAAACAATATTAAAATGTGTATCCTTCAGTAAAGTTTTTTAAAGTTTTTTTTTTTAATTTAAAAAAGGTTTTAAGAAATAAATTTTAAGGGGCGCCTGGGTGGCTCAGTTGGTTGCGCAACTACCTTTGGCTCAGGTCAAGATCCTGGAGACCTGGGATCGAGCCCTGCATCAGGCTTCCTGCTCGGCGGGAAGCCTGCTTCTCCCTCTCTCACTCCCCCTGCTTGTGTTCCCTCTCTAGCTGTGTTTCTCTCTGTCAAATAAATAAATAAAATCTTAAAAAAAAAAAAAAAGAAAGACATTTTAAAAAATGAAGGCCATAAAAAATTTGGTCTATATGGGGCAATATCCTACTAGACAAAGATATAAACTAAAGAATGAATAGTAAAGTATTAAATGAGGGAAATATTTTCTAAGAGGACAAGAAGCTAAATTAATATTTACTTTAATTAAGAATGCCAATCCTTTTTAAAAACATAAGCCAACCCCATAGAGACATTTCTGAACCACAGTCTCTAGTACCACTTAGTTATTTTTGTTACTAGGAAACATTTGCACAAAAACAAGATTTATATTCTCCTCTTGCTTCTATTCTTCCACCTAAAGGAATAATCCTCCATTATTAGCAATGCACTTAATATCTCCACAGCAACTAGTATAATTGCAGTGTTGCAACAGGAGGGTAATGAAGTGGAAAACAAAGTGACAGAAATGTGTAGAAGAAAAACATTTCCACATAGCCCTGGTGGGAAAATAACCACTCACAGACACACACACACAGACACGTACACACAGACACACACACACAACAAAACCAGAAACAACAACAACAACAAAAAGACAAAAGGAAAAAAAAAAACTTGCTAAAAAGAACCCTCCTGAGGTTGCTCTAATCAGTTGCTTCAAGGCCTTTAAGACGGGTAAGTATGCAATGGGGTAAAAGTGGTAGGTAAATAGCATGCAGTAATTGCGGATGACTTCTCCCAGACAATTTGAAGGTGGGGAGGAGATGTGGTTTCTGAAAGGGGGACGTGATCTCCATAGGTGCCCGCATGTGGCTCCCAAGAAGGTACAAGGTATGAGTAAAGGGGCTAAAAAGAGAGGACCAGAGGGAAGGCTAGAGCCAAGCAAGCCTTCCAAAGCAGCCGCTGGCAAGCAGTGTGGGGGAGGAGCAGAGGGGGTAGGAGGGAGGTGCAATCCTGGGCAAAAGCTAACCTCAACCCAGCAAGACCATATGCTGTAGAAGGCAGAGGGCAGCCGACTGAGAATCTGAAAACCTGTGCTCTTCTTTGGCCTCTGCCTGCCACAATACAAAGGTAAATAAGACAAGCAAAAACACAGTAAGCAATGAAAAATACTCGACGCATTGATTCAGAAAACATGTATTGTGTGTCTGCATCATGCTAGGAAATACCAAAAAACCCCACAAAAAACAAACAAAAAAACCCCAACCACCTATAAATTCTGCTGTTAAGGAGCTCAGTCTGAAAGAACCTAACTTAACAGAAAATTCTATTACGTTATGGTAGTCCAGGGACAGAGAAAGGCCTCAGTAGTCTGGAACAAAGAGAGAACACCTAGCCCACAGGGATGACGTGGAGAAAGGAGAGAGTGAGTAAAGTTCACTGCAGGCGACACCAAAGGTCAAGTCATTCGTGCCTTAAATCACATCTCTAAAAAACACGATCACCACCTACAGGAATCCTCCACATTGGTAAGCCCAGCGAATACTGTGTTTCCCTCTCACCCAACTTCTCAACAACTTACAGCAGCACTGATCATCCTGGTCTAGACTCCCAATTCTGCCCATATCTGGAACATACCTCTCTTCTGGTCCTCCTCCTGCCTCACTAGTTCCTTCTGGTCTCCAGCTTGATCTCCCAACTGTCACTGCTTGGAGCCTTACATCTGTCTCCCTTCTCTGCCTGTGAAGTCTCCCTAGGTGAGGGCAGATTCACCAAAGAGCTCAGACTCCGACCTCCCCCACTGAATGCGGGTCTCTCTGTCACTGCTGGCTGACATCTGTCTCCATGAGGAAGGACTAACAGGCAACTCACACTGACCAGTAGCCAGAATAGAACTCTATTCCCCACAACCCTCTCATCTACCTACCACCCATCTGGGAGTCCTGCTTGACTTCTCCTACTCTCTCGTGCCACTCATCAAAACCTAACCATAGGTCTTGTCAATGGGATGCCTGGGTGGCTCAGTCAGTTAAGCATCTGCCTTCAGCTCAGGTCATAATCCCAGGGTCCTGGGATTGAATCCTGCATCGGGTTCCTTGCTCAGCGGGAAGCCTGCTTCTCCCTCTGCCTGCTGCTACTCCTTGTTCTCGCACGCGCTCTCTCTCTCTCTCTCTCTCTGATAAATCAATCGATCAATCAGTCTTGTCAATCTTATCTCCATTTGTCTCCAATCCATCCAGGGCTCTCCCTCTCCAACACTGCCCCCTTACTGCTGACCACATACCTTCTCAGGCAGTAGCTTCACAACTGATCTTGCTTCTACTCTTGGTCCCTTCTATGACGCCCTTCTTTGCCCAAGAGCCAGAGTCTGTCACAAATGTAAATCAGACCAAGCCTGCTTCCTCTCAGATCACTTCTCCACACCTTCACTCTGCGTTTGCAAGAAGGCTCATGCTCCTTACCAAGTCTGCAAGTACCACCCCGCCTGATCCTGGGGGGGCCTGGCCACTTCCCCGCCTGATCCTGGGGGGGCCTGGCCACTTCCCCACCTGATCCTGGGGGGGCCTGGCCACTTCTCCCTCCCACTACTAGTGTGACCAAGCATTCTCGTTCCCTGTCTGCTGCACATACCCTTCCCTCTCATCCTTTACACCTCAGTGAAAGTCCCACCGCTTCCAATAAGCCTCTCCTGACTATGCTGGTGCAAGCATACCCAGTCACTCTCCACTGGGTGACTGCGCTGTCCTTGAAGAATGGGTCCAACTCTGAACTTCACCTTGCTTATGTATTGGTCTTACTTGTTTACATTGCTCACCTCTCTTCATAGCATCTTTTCTTTCCTCAACACATAAACTCTGGCAATCTCATGAGGGTAGAAACCTCGACTCCTGTTCACTGAATCCCCAGAATCAAGAATAAAGTCTAGAGGCGCCTGGTGGCTCAGCTGGATAAGCATTTGCCTTCAACTCGGGCCACCACCCCCAGGGTCCAAGGACTGAGCCCCATGTCGGGCTCCCTGCCTAGCGGGAAACCTGCTTCTCCCTCTCCCACTCTCCCTGCCTGTGTTCCTTCTCTCACACTCTCAACAAATAAATAAAATCTTTAAAAAAAAATAAAGTTTAGCACATAGCAAGTGCTCAAAACGTTTTGTTGAATATATTAATTTCAGAAGGAACTGAGGAGGGCTTGGAATTATGTCTCAACTGTCTGTGTCCTACAGGTATCTGAATAAAATCAATACATTTATGAACCCCAAAGCAACCTACTTGAGAATTTTTGAGCAACAGTGACTTGCCCAGTAGCTGGGGAATTTTTGCTATGAAACCCTCCGCTTTTAGTCATTTTCCCATACACAACTGCACTCTTCCCTTCCTTCCTCCCTTCTCTCCTCTCCATCTCACACCCACTGTGCCTGTGTCTTCTTACATTCTAATCTTAAAGTTCCTGGCAGACAGATATTTGATATCAAGTAATGATTTCTGTCATCTGGGTTTTACAGGAGTCTTGCTTCTCAAATTGTTACAATAAGGAACTGAGCAAGGCCATAAACTAGAGAGCAGCGTTATGGATATAAACAGGGCTAGGACAGGTAGAATATAACAGGACAAGTGGCAAATACACAGGTTGGACAGTGAGGTGAGAGACGAGAGGAGTTAGATGCACCGAAGCCTGGGTCCCCACCCCACTCCCCTCCCCAGGCTGAGGCCAAGCCAGACACCACAGTTATTCCACGGTATCACAGCTCACAAATGCATGTCAACAGTCATCTCTTCCATAAGCATGAGCCTAATTATCTAAATAATTCTTTCCTAGGACCAGACACATCTCCTGATATTGAAATTCACATATTTCCATTACCGATAACCTTAGGGACCTGTTCCCTCGCACTGTCCAGATTGTTCACCCTTTCTAGCAAAAGGCACCAGAATCAGCTTTCTCTGGGGCTCACCAAGGTGACTCCATGACATAATTTGGGTTTTGTTTTTTTGTTTTTGTTTTTTTTCCACTAAGGCATTATATTTGCATGTATGTATTACAACCCTAGGAAAAACATCCTAGGATTTTCCCTCTCCCTCCTGTGTGTTTTCATCTTGCTTCTTCACAGTCGGTGGTGCCAGCTGAGATTGTCAGTACAATGAAACCAAACTGGTGGGACAGGAGCAGGTCATTCTGTCATTTTTCTAGATCTTTCGGTTGTATATCAAATCTGGGACTGATCACACATGTTTAACCTGCCTGTGAGGTTCACAACAATTCTCCCCGCTCTATGATCATCAATGATTTCAAATTTGCCAAGGTAACCATGCTTCATCATCACAGCGAGAAACCAGAGGATGACTTTGGAGCATGACTTAATGAGGGCGTTTGCGTTTCTTTCCAGCATCATTAATGCTCTTGAAGGCATCTGCCAGGACATTCGTGCGCACCATTATGGCAGCAAGGAAAGATGGCAGGAAGAGCAACATCATTGAGTTTTTACGCAACACACCAGAATCGCTGGATGGCAACTATTCAAGAATTCTCTCCAGATTCAAGGATGGTATTGCTGCTTATAGGTAAAGCTGGTTACAGTGGCGCTGCCCAGTAGAGTCGCTGCTAGCCACATGTAGTTACTAAGCCCTCGGGACATGGCCAACCCATGGAGAGACATGCTGTGAGCGCAGACTACATACCTGATTTCAAAGATTTAGCGAAAAAAAATGTATAAACATGTCAAGAACTTTTAGATTGATCATAATTGATATTATGCAATAGAAAATTTTGATATATGGAATTAAAATATATTTTTAAAGTTAATTGCACCTTTTTTAACTCTTTGTAGCAAAAAATGTGGCTGTCGGAAAGCTCAAATTATGTATGTGACTACTACTGGACAACTGGGTTTCTCAGTGGATGGTTATCTCCTGGGGTGGAGTGGAAGGCAGGGCAGAACATTAGTCCCAGGTCTGGACTTTGCCCAGAAACCCCTTCATCAGTTCACCCAGGAGACAGAAGCTTGGGAGCTGTTCATGCTAACAAAAGATGCAACAGAAAACATCAGTCTATTAACTTATCAGTGATGGCTAAGGGGATGGGATAGATACCTTCTGGTATGAGTGAAGGGTACTAGGCCTCTTACATAACCTAGACATCCTCATTCTGCTATGGAGACATTGGCAGGGAAAAGTAAACTATTCATCAAGAATTACTTGATGGGGAGAAAATGCAAGCAAATGGGTCAAGAGTCTTATAGAAGAACTGTACCCTCAGAGCCCAGGCTCAAGAAGTTCCCACACTAGAGAAGTGAGAGCCTAGAAAAATCTCTACTCAAAGCATTTTGGAACACACACCAAAACTTGCTTTCCTCTACGTCATTTTGAGTTTTTCCAACCCTTCACAATTACAAGAGGAAATCAATCCTGCTTTTTTTATATGTCTATAATTTCCCCCCTAAACGAACAAAGTGACTCCAAATCTAAAAAGGGTATATTTAAAGGAAATGCAAATATGAAAATATCCTAACTCTGTGGTTTTAGGACTTTCCAATTTTAAAATATTTCTACAAGGCAGTCTCTTCCCCCCAGAAACTGCCACATATATATTTATGCCATCCAGCTAATTTTCCACTATTTCTTTACAATTATTTTTTAAAATCTTACATTAGCCATTACTTCATTTTTTATACAGAAAAGTCCCAAGATTTTATTCTTTACACTGCTATTTCTACATTGTAACAAAGGAGAGACCCTTAATTAATGGAAGTTGTCTCCAAACCACAATGTAAAATTAGTTACTGGAGGAGTCCTTTAAAAAAAAAAAAAACAGAAACTCACTATATCCATTAAAATTGTCATTTTTAATATCAATAACTGGTGCTTCGATTCCAAGACATCACCTACTCAGGAGGCCTATAACCCTCTGGATACTTGCTATAGAAAATCCAATGAACGATACTATCATTTAAAGCATTATAGTTCGGGAAGTCTTTGCATGATGTATCCTTCCTCTCAGGAAATGCATTTTAACATTGCTAGATAAGCAAAGAGAACATTTTTAAAAAAATTAAAGGGAATCTGTAGTGAAAACTCAAGCAGTCATCTCCACCACATCTGGATTATCATCTTACTCCCAAACAAATGTAGAATGGTGACAACCACTCAGTGGGGTAAAGTCACATTTCTGTCCAGCAACTCTGATGGAAAAGGCCCAAGGGAGTACTACTTGCTCCAAAACACATAGGCTGTTTTTTTTTTTATGAAACCTTGGTACTGGCACTTTAAACATTTGCTGGGTGTAAAAATTTATAGAATTATCCTAAACTCCCTCTACCCTCAAAGTGGCTAATTTTTCATGTAAATGTAAAGCCCCCCAAATGTAAATAGTTGCTACACCTGGTGTGCCCATAACCATAAATCATGAGATTAAGCAGCTTTCTTGGGGTTGCTAAAGGAACAGAACCAAATTTGCAGATTGTTCTGGTAACTCTACTAGTTTCCCTTTGCTGCTGTAACAAGTTACTACAGATTCAGTAGCTTAAACAACACACACTTATTTTCTTACACTTCTGGAGGTCAGAAGTACAAAATGGTTTGCACTGGGCTAGCATCCCAATGTCAGCAGGGCTATATTCCTTTCCAGAGGCCCTAGGGAGAATCTAGTTCCCTGTCTTTTCTAGCTACTAGAAATGGCATACATTCCTTGGCTCGTGGCCCCCTTCCATCTTCAAAGCCAGCAATGGTCCTTTGAGTTTTTTCAACTCAAAGCCCTATTAGTAAGGACTCTCTGGTTCTGACTCTTGTGCTTCTCTTCTCCACTGGGTCCAACCAGACAATCCAGGCTAATCTCCATATGGTAACATCAGCTGATTAGCAACCTTAATTCCCTCTTGCCATATAACATGAGAGATACACAGATTCTGGGGATTACAATGTGAAACTGTTGGGGGTGGGTCATGACTCTGCCTGCCACTGCCTCCAGTACTAATTAGGAAACAGTCAATGAAACCTGCATGTACAAGCTACTCTCCCCTAATAGGACTTTCGACTATAACAGGTGAAATCAGAACTAAAACTTAAAATATAAATATCATTAGAGTAGCAGGCATAAGATTGCAGATCTTCTTGCTGAGCTGAATGCACTAATCAGGGAAATGGAAGAATGAACTTCTTTCCCAAACTGAACACCAAGTGTGACTGAACACTCTGAAACTTTTAGAGAAAAATGTTTGAGGGGCTCCTGGACAGCTCAGTTGGCTTAAGCATCTGCCTTCGGCTCAGGCCATGATCTCAGGGTCCTGGGATGGAGCCCCACATTAGGCTCCCTGCTCAGCAGGGAGTCTGCTTCTCCTTCTCTTTCTGCCCTCCGCCCTACTTGTGTTTCCTCGGTCTCTCTCAAATAAAACCTTTAAAAAAGAATGTTTGACAACACCATACTGAAAATTAAGTATTGCCACCTTTCAACACTGATACTAAAATACCTCCACATGGTAAGTCACAGGGATTTGATGCCATGTTTGGACATGTGTGAAATTTCCTTTGATAAAACTGCAAGGACACAAAGAGGACCCAGATTGTGAGATACATGCCAGATTCCATAATCAACTGTGTGGTGGTTCAACTCTGCCTCCAAACTGTCTGCTTTCAAGACCCAATTCAGCCTCCACCCAGCTGTGTGACCTTAGGCAAGTGACTTAACCTTTCTGTCTCAAATGGGGATCCTTAAAATGGTGAGAATCATATGCACTTCAGCACTGTTTGGGGAGATGTAAATAAAGTCTAAGTGCTCAGAAAAAAATCCTGACACATGGTGAGTGCTTTCAGTGTTTGGTACATATAATTTTAAATGTTCCTACCTGCTGCTTAAAACTTACCAGTCAAACTGTATTCCAAGGGAGTGTAACCATCAGAGAGGGTATATCACAAACACACATAATTTAACAAAGACAATGCCCTCTGTCGCTATTAAAGTTCGGTAGCTACTGGGGGGAGGTGGTCACAACTGGACGTTCAACAGCTCGAGGAACAAATGCAAGTCTCAGAAAACAGTAGCAGCTGTGTGAAATAAACCATCTCAGGGCCTCCTAAAGAAAGACTCACAGCATCGGGGAGGACAGTGGGGTCTGTGATTCTTAATGGCCCCGAGCATTTTCTGGGACAGTGGTGTTCATGGTACAATATCCTCAGAAGGCTGAGCTCTGCAGGGCATGGTGGCGGCTGTGCGACAGGAACACTCCCAGCATCTGCTGAGACGCCTGGCATATTGCGATTGCAGCTTTGAAAGCTTTTCAGCATTCACAGCTGATATGATAAACTTCTTAGGAAAGTTCCTGAATTCAATGGCAGTGTATCAACAACTTTGGATTTTATTTGAAGCCCTAGGAGAAGGATGAGGGAAGGGCCATCGGTGGGATGCAGACCCTACCAACAGCAGCATGGCGTGACAAATTGTTATTCTATCACAAAAGAAATCATAAGCGATAACTTGTTTTTTGAGGTCATAGGACTGAACACTTTGTCTTTAGAAGTTAGACATGTAGCTTGTCTGCCAAAAAACAATGAACGCTAAGCCACTGAGTAGTCCAGGAATGAAGCGCTACCCTCAGTGTTTCACTCCCAGGGTTTTATACCTCATGTGGTCACCTTACAAAGTAAACCTCTTATTCCTTTTTTACAGCCAGGAGATGGAGGTTCATCTGAGGAAGCTGCCCAAGGTCATCTAGTGGTGAGCAGTGGTGTGGGGTCTCACGACACCCCACTGTCCTCCCGGATGAGTGTGTCTCTCTCTAGGAGGTCCTGTCTTCTGAGACTTGCATTTGTCCAGTGGGCCAAAGCCTGCGTGTGTTCACCTCTCTGACAGTCCTTCAGAACCTTGAATCAGCACAGAGCAGATATGCGGCCCACGGTAAACATACAATCCCATATCAAAATATATTACCGCCACCTCCACCCCACCCCCACCCCTGCGACACATCTCTAAAGCGAGGGGAAGGATTACAGAAAGCCTTGAGGGGCCCTGAGTGCAGGGCCGCACTGCAGACCCTTGCTCTACTTTCTACATACTCAAGTTCTGCAGCCTTGAGAATGTTAACCCTTCTAAAAACGGTTTACCTTACCTCCACAGTGGAGAGCACAGTTTCTATTTTGTAGGTCAGTCTGAAGATGAAGAGAGGTTCTAATGGAGATTTAAAAATGCTATCTCAGAGTCTCTCCCATTATTTAACCATTACTGTTTTACCAGATTGGCTCCAGCTTCTGGGTGTGACGAAGCCTGGAGGGCCAGCTGTTTTCAAAAGCTTGGCTTCACCTTCAACTACAGCTGCAAGTATTTTCCTGAGAAGTCTCTGCTTCTCTTTGGAGATGGACTGCCATCTAAAGGTTTGCCTCCAGGGCACCTCAGTTAGCTAAGTGGTCCATGATCCAAAACCTCGTGTTCTTTCTTTGACCCATTTCCCTAGGCCTAAATGAAAACTCATTCCTTCACGTTTTCTGTAGATGTTAGATCAGATTACCTACTTAAAATAAGTTTTAACCTCTTCCCATGGTGTGTCCAGTGGAGCATGTGTTAGAGGTGCCTTCCCAGGATGGTTTCATCAGCGGAAGGGGCCCAGAGGGCCTGTGACAGATGTTTGTACCCCTGCCAGGCCAGCCCCTCCAGGGTCGCTCAGGACCTCAGTTCGAGAGGAAGAGCCAATTCCCAGCGGGCCTCAGGATTAAGTACAGCACCCCCAGGGGACACAGAGTTGCTGCGGGTACAGTCCCAACCTTGTTTCTACAGGGGTCTCTCCACCTGCAAAGTTCCTCCTCCCTTCAGTTCCTTCCCACTCCTGGAAAAGCTTTTCAAGAGTTTAATTCTTATCACATAGTTTGCATTTCTAGTCATGTTAATAAAAAGGGGTAAATAAGTTCCAGGGGGTAGACAGTCCCCAATGCTCCATAAACATGAGGCCCCCCAGTTCCATAGTTTCAGGTGGAGTGTAATTTGTCTCTCTTCAGGTACTCATTGAGACTTTCTGGGTGAAGAGAGTACTGCCAGGTAAACTTAAAAGTCAAAGATGTTAGAAGGTGGGTATCTCGGGACCTTCTCACTTCTTCCTGAGGCTAGCTAGCCCTGACAACTGGGGGGGGGGGGGAAACTCCTTCTTCCCACAGCTGAAATGCATCATGATAAATGAACCTCAGCACACCCACTACCACCAGGCAAAGAAAGGACCCTTCCAGAGTCTTTCACCTGATTGGAATTTCAGTGGCAGTCTGTCTTTTCTGACACTTTGTTTTTGAATTTGTTACCTTCATTTCCTTTCATCCCCTCCTCTTTAACAATTTTAATATGTGGCTTTATTCTTTTTTTAACAGCATGGAGGGATATATTGAAAGACAAGATTTACATACACAACACTCAATCCACCTAATGCTTCTTTAAAAAAAAAAACCTAAGAACGTGCCAAATTTGGTTTGAAATTTTAAGTGACATGATCAAATAACAAACAGAATTGTAAAGTTGAATCTTAAATTGTAAGCAAATCATCAAATTAGGTTTGGTAACAGGGAAGCCCAATCAGCAAATAGTACCTTACCCTTTTTATACCTTTTTTTTTTTTTAAAGATTTTATTTCTGGGCGCCTGGGTGGCTCAGTTGGTTGAGCAACTGCCTGCGGCTCAGGTCATGATCCTGGAGACCCCGGATCGAGTCCCACATCGGGCTCCCTGCTTGGCGGGGAAGCCTGCTTCTCCCTCTCTCACTCCCTCTGCTTGTGTTCCCTCTCTGGCTATGTTTCTCTCTATCAAATAAATAAAATCTTTAAAAAAAAAATAAATAAAGATTTTATTTCTTTGAGAGAGCGCACGCAAGAGCACAGGCGCGTGAGTGAGCACGAGTGGGGGAAGGGGCAGAAGGACAGGGAGAAGCAGAGTCTCCACTAAGCAGGGAGCCTGATGAGGGGCTCGGTCCGATCAGGACCTGAGTTAAAAGCTTAACTGACTTAGCTACCCAGGCTGCCCTCCTTTTTATACTTTCATTCTATTACTGTTTCTTTACATTCTTCATTCTATTACTGTTTCTTTACATTCTCCT
The DNA here is from genome assembly GCA_004023965.1 of Spilogale gracilis. Lineage (NCBI taxonomy): Eukaryota > Metazoa > Chordata > Mammalia > Carnivora > Mephitidae > Spilogale > Spilogale gracilis. Next base: position 13,435 of record PITA01015833.1, read on the forward strand.
TTGAATTATGTTAGAAATTAATAAATAGAACTGATCTGAGTTTCTGTATAAAGAAGCTAAACTGATCACTACTCATAATCCAACATCCTTTATCAAAACCATGAGGATAAAGTAATTAGCACTGGAAATGGAAAAATAAAACCAAAGCAAAACTTAAATTCTGACTCAGGGTAGCAAAAATGATATTACCGTAAAGCCTGAGAATGCTTAAATGAAGAAATGTAGAAATGTTTTATACCTAGAATGAAAATTAGCAAATGGACTTTCATTAAATGCACTTTCATTAAATCAGTCCCAAAAGGTCTTTCCAGTGATATGTTTTTCAAGACCTCAAACAACAAATGCATAAGGTTTTTTTTAAAAAGGTGACCTATTTAAAAGTGATGGAGCTTGCTCTAAACCTATTGTAGTAATGAATCTGCTAAATGCAACTTCTGAAATTTTTAACTTGTCCATCTTTCTGGGGACTAAGGAGGCAAATTGTGTAAGTAGAATTTCTTTTAGAGAGTTACCTGACAAAATCAACGTAGCTCCATTCTACTCTATTCGCCCACAAAAGTTTAGCTTTCTGGCTACTAACAAAATACAAGCCCAAATACCTCTTTAAGAAAGCCTGTGTGTTCTGTTTTCATCAGATAAATCCCTTGCGTAATGAGCTACTGACCTATTGTGCAGTTCCAGAGAATGTCGATCCTATTGCTGAAATCTTATGAGAAACACGAAAGGAATACAGAAATTAAAACTCTTTGAGTTTTAAAGAAAAAGCTTTCTAATTCTGATTATGGCTTTAAAAAAAAAAAAAGGCAGCTACTTTAAACAAATTAGAAGCCACTTTTTAAAATGCAAAATGACCCAAATCATCATGGATAGCCACACGGATAGAGCTAAAAGGATACTTAGTACAGAGTTGCTTAAAATAATAAAACTGGAAACAATCGAACTGTTCCTAGATAGGGGATTGGTTCAGCTGGGATGCAGCCATAGAACAGGAAACTATCAAAGCTGTTATGCAAAAGTATTTTGTGATAAAGATGCCCATATCTGGATGAAAAAAAGCAAGTTAGGGACGCCTGGGTGGCTCAGTTGGTTAAGCGACTGCCTTCGGCTCAGGGCATGATCCTGGAGACCTGGGATCGAGTCCCACATCGGGCTCCCTGCTCGGCAGGAAGCCTGCTTCTCCCTCTCTCCCTCCCCCTGCTTGTGTTCCCTCTCTGGCTGTGTTTCTCTCTGTCAAATAAATAAAATCTTTAAAAAAAAAAAAAAAAGCAAGTTAGAAAACTGCATGTAGGGAACAAACTTGGTTTTGTAGAGAATGACTTTCTAGCAGGTGCAACCTCAGGAAAGTTCTTTCTCTAAATCAGTGTTCTCAACACACGTTAGCTCTTGTGTATAGGTCCTCACAGGGGTAAAAAGAATTTGAGGATATAACATTAAGTGATTTTTCTGGGTGACTGCTGGTTTGTTTAATCTGTACTTTTAAAGTTCCCTAAGTAATATACTACTTATTATAAAAGGAAAATTTAACAAATTGGAATATTCTCACACAGTGATTATCTTCTTAAAAATCTACCATAGTAAATCAATCTTGGTTTTGCTGAATTTACTCTTCAGATTTCATTTAAACAAGTTTGCTCTGGGGTTCATTTAAAATTATTTTAACTTAATGGCCTCATTTGTCTCTAATATTTTTATTGGCCAAAGCAAGGCATATTTGTATTGTTCATCCTCATAAGAAATTTATGAGCCCCAACTCAGGACTCACTGTAAAACCACCAGATCTTGCATTAACAGTGGGAGGCAGCCTATGGGAGCCTACTCACTTCTGGTTTCCTCCAATTCCCCGTCTTCTCCTTTTTGGCTCCTTCCTCCCCACCCTCCATCATCAAAGGCAAGGGGCGTTCCCCACTGGACTGTAAGCTTCAAGGACAATTACAAAATCTCCTTCATGTTAGCATCACTAGTACCTAGCACAGTGGTTAGAATGTAGTAGCTGCTCACTAAATGCTTAAGAATGGAACAGAGTGAAGAAATGTCTGATAGTTCAGGTTAGAGGCTCCAATTCCTCCACAAGAGACTCAGTAAAGGTGAGTAGGCTACTCTAGTCCGAAACTGTCTAGAATTCTCAGTTAATTGTCACCACCACCCCCAAAAACTCACTTTAAAGTATCACTTTATAAAAGTTTCCATTTGTATTCCATTGTGTATTTTAATAGATGTAAGATTATTTCTATTTTGCCCTATATTTTGTTTAAAGTCCCTCCCAAATCCAAGAGTTTAAGTCATTTGCTCAAATATGGCAAGTAAGTTAACCATCTGGAGAGCCTTAGATCTTCTGTATTCCAAAGCCCAAGACCTTTCTACATCATGTGGTATGAAAAGTTCCCTGCGACCTTTGACCCTAAAAGCTGTTGTAGATATAGTTAAGAACAAATGTTTTCAATAATTCCTGAACAAATACTTCCTATCCTTCCAAATATTTCCCCAGGCTTTTATAATATCCTAGGAGAAGAGAAACAGGCTAGGAGGCAGTCACCCAACGGTTTCCAGTGTTTCCCTCCAGTTCCTAGGTCAACCTGCTTTACTTAAAAATGAAAACTAAAGAAACCAAATTAAATATTAACTCGTAAAACAACACTTCAACCCAAGACTACTGTGGGGTAAGACTAGCATCAAACCAACGAAAGGACAATAAAAAGGAAATTCTGCACTGCCTATTTTTAAATAAATAAATAAATAAATAAATAAATAAATAAATAAATAAAAGTTACGGTTAGAGTTTTCCACCCCTCCAGTCTTCCTCCAAATTCCATGTTTGTCACTTTTGGGGGGTCACTGTGACTCTGCTTAAATGATAAAGGGAAGTTCCACTGACATGGGGCGGTAACCAATACCCTTTCAGGTATCCACAATGAAACGCTTAACTTCCTGAAGAGCCAAGGAACTTGCCAAAGGATTTCCCAGGTGAAACTTCAGCCTACCAAGTTTATAAGCAGGACATTTTGTCGAAATTAATTGGTTATCACCCATGCCAGCTCTGGAATACACCAAGATTGATTTATACACAAAGAATCTGTTGGGGTCTACTTTGCACCAGACATTATGCTAGGTCTTTCTCGCTCCAAAACCCTCGTTACTACTATCTAGTTCGGGTCCCATTTTACTGAGTCAGAGTCTTTAATGTGACCAAGAACCCACCGTTAATAGATGAGACTACAAGTGACACCAAGATTTGAAAAGTTAAGTTTAAATTCAAAATCCACGCCCAACCCAGAGTCACAGTTGAATCCCTTCAAAATTTAGCAAACACGTCAAAACGTTTTGAGGTCATTTCAGAGCAGCTGAGACGAAACAGAAGACTGGCAAAGATGGAAAGCAGAAATAAAAGATTACATTGAGTTGTTTCAAGAGGTGGCCGCGAGTTATTGACGATTATCCGTCTGTTGGAGAGGTAGACGGGTCCATTCCCACCCATCTGCGCAGAGAAAACAACCCTCCTTTTCCTTAAGCAGAGTGGCTGGGGAATGCCAAATGTGGAAAGGTTTCAGGGTGGGCAGCCCAGGGTTGGACTACTGCTGTTCACACAATAAGTGTAAGTGGCTCTCAGAAAAGAAAAGACAGTCCCTCCTCCACCTCCTGAACTTCAGTCTTGCCCTCCGGAGTGGCTCTGGGCTATGTATGGTTTAATCTGTGTCCTTTCAACGCCAGGACCGAGTTTCCCGAGATGGTTGCAAATGAATGAGACGGAAGCTTAGAGCCAGGAGCCTCAGCCACGCATCCACCACCCTCTTCCAGGCAACGCCAACCAAGGATGCCCTGGGGCGGGGCGCGCGGGGGCCGAATTAGAGCCACGTCCGCCTTCGCCATCCACCTTCCCCCTCCCCGCGCGGCGCCCGACGCGCGGCTTCTCAGCCCGGTCTCCTCCCGGGTCTCCTCCCGGGCCGCCTCCAGGCGCTGCTCACCCGCTCTCAGCTGCGGCTCCCGACGCTCCCAGCCGAAGGCACCAGCTCCCGGGCGAGGATCGGCTAGGGGACGGAGCCCGCTGCCGCAGCCACCCCCAAGCCGAAGCCGCTAGAAAGTTTGCTCGGGGTCTCGCAGTCTGCGCCGCGGCCCCGCCAGGGAAGCCGCTCCCCGGGTCCCTCCCGCCGCCGCCGCCCCCCGAGGCCGCTCCCGGCGGCGCTGCAGCACGGGCCGGGCTCGGCGGCCGAGAACGGCTCCGTGCGCGCCGAGGGCGGGGTCTCCCCGCCCGCTCCGGCCGCGGCGCGGCGCGGCGCTCGCTGTTTACCGCGGCCCGGCGGCCAGCTCTCCCCGCCCGCCGCCCTGCGCGCTCCTGACATCATTCATTCTCTCACACCCTCGCCCGCCCACTCCATTTCCAAACAGTGACTCACCCGCGGCCCGGTGGCGGCAGCGCCGGCTCCCGCTGCTGTGACGGTCCAGGCGCAGAGCGGAGCTCGAAAAACCGGTGCGACTTCTTAAGAAGAAAACCCCAGCCGACCCTCCCCTCCCTCAGCCATTGAAGGTGCAGGGAAGGAGGGGCTTGGCAGGCTGGGCCGATTGGCTCCCGGCGAAAAGCCTGCGGGCCCGGAGCAGACCTCCTGGAGCGGTGACGGAGATCAATCTGGGAAAGTTCTTCGGGTGCCACTCCCGGCAACTTTGAAGGATGGGGCCGGAAAGGGACCCCCCACACACACCCCGTACCTTGCCTTATTCAGGAACTGCTTCCTGACGTCGATGTGAGTGGGCTTGGGGACACCAGCCAGCGGTTATTCAGAGTGTCGCCCAGGCCTAGGTCGAAGAGGTGGGTTTCCAAACCTCACCAGGGTGCCTGGCAGGGGTAGTTACAGGCCCGCTCGGTGGCTGACTCCAGGTGTGCGCTGGAAGGGTGCTCCAAGTTAATGAGGCTAATAATACTTTCCCTTCGGTGACTAACTACCCTGTCATGCGTCCTGTTAATTGATTTGCTTCTCTTTAAGGACGAGCTACCGTAACCAAAATAAACAGTGAAAGACCAGTTCTTTGCTCAAGTGAACGTTGCACTCTTCCGCAGCTTTTGGAGCACAGGGCGCCCGGGCTGTGGTTTCTTTGATGAACTCAGCAGTTATGTTTTTAGAAGGGTGTTGCCTTCCTAAAAGATGGTCAGGGCTCTTGGAGCTGCTATTCATACACCTGCTGGGCAGTTTTTAAAGAAACAATGGCTGTCTCAGATTCTAACTGGGATGAATCAGAATGCGGCCAAAACTTTATTGAATTTAAATGACAAACGTTTTATGTTCATTTCTACTACTGGACAGGGTAATGATGTTTAGAATTTGCACTGGCTTATGGGCCATTCTGTCTAATAAGCAAAAATAATCCAGAGGCATCTCTATGTGCCTATTGCAGAAATCATGTAGGTAAATAGTTATGTATCTATAGTAATTAAAAACTATAACAACAACAACAATAACAAAATATGCAGGTAAGCCTCCAAACACACAACTATAAGAGGCCACTACAGAAGTTTCCTCCAAATGAAAATGCTCCTGAAATTAATCAAAGGTTCAGAATCACTGCTGTGAAAAAATGTACTCATTCAAAACTACTGAAAGGTACGGGGCACATAGGTGGCTCAGTCTGTTGATCTTCCAACTCTTGATTTCAGCTCAGGTCATGGTCTGGGGCCATGGGATGGAGCACCGTGCCCCACCTCACCGGTAGGCTCCTCAGGCAGCCTGTTTGAGATTCTCTCTCTCCCTCTCCCTCTGCCCATCCCCTGCTCGCTCTCTAATAAATAAACACATCTTTAAAAAACAAACAAACAAAAACCTACAGAAAGGTAAGAACCCAGAAGAGAACATCAACAATTGAAGTTTATTTTCCTTGGGTTTATTTTTCCTTTTCAGTAGGAGTTCGTTTCTATTTTACAAAGCCCGGGCACTTTGCCCAGAAGACAATAGCAAATAGATTGGTTTGCTGGGATGCAGTCAAAGTAAATGGAAATTCAAACCAACGTTTTTTTTGTAAAGAGTCACAGACCTAATCAGAAGTTTGAATGTCCTGTCCACTGGTAACACAGAGGACTGGATTCAAATGCGTAGACACAGGCAAGTTTGGGTGAATATCCCACTGACTCACTACTTTATAATGGTCAAATATTTGGACATAAGTATCCATAAGGTTTTCTACAGTTCTCAAAAAAATGATGTTGTGGGCTTTCAGACCTAGGCACAAGGATGAAGTAAAAAAGCTCAGAACAAAGCTTGCCATCCTGCTGTCTTACTCCATGCTGTAAGTCCTGCAGCTCTACCCTGGGGGTCACTATCTGGAAGGCAGTTGAATGGATAGTTCTGGATTAGGGCTTATTACCCTGGCTCAGTTTAAATACTGTAAATTAAATAATTAGGTCATTTTATTATATACTTAAATGTCCTCCAGTAAATGTAAGAGTATAATTGTGATTGAGTTGCATGAAGTTTTTACATTTTATTTATTAACATATGAGAAAGCAAATTATTCATCTTAATTTCTATGTTTTGAAAAATGGTGACTTATCCCCTCACAGAGGTGTTTTTTTTTTAACTTTTTGATCTTACAGTGTATCAAAGTTTCCTAAGTCCTTGATGTAGTCCTACAAATTATAGTACTGAATGCTCTAAGGGAAGGAAACAGCTGGCCAGTGTGTTCTCATCAATTTTTTCTAAACCAGTGTGTACCATAAATACCATTTTATAGACATTTCTTTGTTATGATTAAACATACTGATTAAGTTAGGGAAACATTTGTAGTTCTTATCTTCTCTTATAATAATTCCTACTCTGGGTATAATGTAAATCATTGGCTCAACCAACAATGTTAATATATTGAGTTCCTACTTTGTGCCCATGCTGTTTATCTAAGAATCACCACATGCATCTTCTAAACATCAGTCTCAGCAATGGGAAAGTTTTCTTAATTTATAATTTTTCCAGGCTCCAGTATAGTGCCTGGAATGTAATATTCAATGAGTGAAATAAACATATGAACAAGCCTTAAAAAATAAACGAATAGTGAAGTGACTCCATATTATGGGATACTATGTAGGCAATAAATGAATAAAATAGTCCTATAGTCTCAGACTTTAAAAACTGTCCCTCTGGGGCGCCTGGGTGCCACAATTGGTTAAGCATCCCACTCTTGGTTTCAGCTCGGCTCATGCTCTCAGGGTTGAGATGGAGCTCAGAGTCGATCTCTGTGCTCAGCACGGAGTCTGCGTAAGCCTCTCTCTCTCTCTCTCTCTCTCTCTCTCTCTCTCTCTCTCTCCCTCTGCCCCTCCTGCTTTAGTGCAGGCTCTCTTGCTCTCTCACTTTCTGAAATAAACAAATCTTAAAAAAAGAAAAGAAAAGAAAACGATCCTTGTTAGTGACAAATACAAGCAGTGAAGAAAACAGAGAAAAATACACACACACCATTTTTGTGAAATAAACGCCGTGCCCATCAAAAAATCCAGAACCGAACTGCATTACCTCTTGACATGGAGATATAGAAGGGCAGAGTGTGAGGAAGAAACTTGTATTTTTGGACTATTTTTCAATGAACCTGTATTTTTGGAATGAAAAACAGCAACACAAGCAACATTAAAACTTAAGAAAACAGTAATATAAGCCCATGACATAGGGGGTTTATGCCTCATTGGAGAGACAATAACATGCAGAACTACTAAAGAATAAGGCTGTATTTGGAATTTAGATACTCACTTTGTGCCAGGCCCGTCCAAGGGCCAAACACCTACCATTTATTGAGTACTTACCATATGCCAGGGACTATGCAAATTGCTTTAGCTGTATTATCTCATTTAATCCTTTCTGCAAGGCCCTGAGGTAGGTACTCAAAATGCCCTCCTCTTCATAGCAGGTAACCAAAAATAAGAAAGATTATCATTTTCCTGAGATCACACCCAAGTAAGTGTTATCACTGGGGCATAAAACCCATACTTCTGGCTTCAAGGGGCATACTTTGTTTTTAGATTTTTATTTCTTTTAGAGAGTGAGAGAGAGCACAGGTGTGAGTGAGAGAGCATGTGTGCATGATCAGGGGGAGGGGCAGAGCAAGAGGGAGAAGCAGACTCCCCAATAGGTGCAGAGCCCGATGTGGGGCTCCATTCCAGGACCCCAAGATCATGACCTGAACAGAAAGCATAACTGTCTGAGCCACCCAGGCACCCTGGAAGTAGACACTTTGTGACTGCTATTCCTTAAATCCCACCTACACAGATATAACTCTGATTTAGCAATACTAACTTTTCTTTAGTTTTTAAAGCATGTTTATTTTAGACTTTAACAATAAGATACTATTACCATATTACAAGGCAATTGAAAAGTGAAAAAACGTAAACACTGTTAACATTTTGGTGGGTGTCCTTTCCTTAAATTTATATTGTTTAAGATAATTTCAACCACATTGTACAGAGGATTCTTATTCTGATTTTTTAAAATATAGCACTATATCATGTATTCTTTCCTCATAATTATCATACTAGTGGCTCTATGGTAGCCCCCCAAAATATATGTGCTTGTGTATGTATGTGTGTGTGTTGAACTTAGTCTCGATCTGGTGGTCTGCTAATTTGGAAGTTTAGGATAATATCTTCACATTTTTCTACTCGTGAAAATTTTGGACCCTCTTTTTTTATTAGTACTACTATAACTTGTGTGTCAATGTTCTACATTAAGTAAAAATGTTTTGAGCCTTCAGAAAAATGAAAGGTACCATGTGTCATGTTTAAGATCACTGTCCATCTACCTCTGGCCTGAAGGAAGACAGGGAGTTGAGGGAGGGGAGCTATGAGCTTTGCAGCAGTCCAGGTGCAGAACGGTGAGCATCAGGAGAGTGTGTAAGGAGATGGGATTGCAGGAAGTGGACTGGATTTGAGGTGTAATGAACAAAATTTGCAACTGATCAGCTATGGAGACAGAGCCCAAAATGACTCCGACTCCTTTTTGTTTGCTTAAGCTCTTGGGTGGTTGGGGGTGCCCTTTGCCAAGACAAGGGATGCCAAGATAGGAATGGGTTTGTGAAGGCAGGGAATGAATTTTTTAAAAAGGAACTTGGAATATGGTTTGTATAAATGGGGATGTCAAGCGGGCCACTGACGATGTCAGTCTGGAACTCAGAAATAGAGGCATGACCTGGAGATACACATTTTACACTAGTCAGCATGCGGACTATAAGGAAGCCACAGGAGAAAAGGAGATGGCCTGGAAATAGCATCCAGGGTAGGAAGAGAAGAGGTCCAAGAGAGGCCCAACATTAGAGGGCTGGTAAAGGAGAATAATGTAAGAAAAACCTGAAAATACTTAACTAGAAAGAGAACTAAGGGATGTAGTGTTAAGGAAATTGAGGAAAAGCCTATTTGAGAAAGATGGAATGGCCATCTACATCAAACGCTTCGGAGAGCAGGTAAAATAAAGACTGAAAAAGTCCACGGTGTTGCTGACATGAGGTCTCTTCTGGCCTTAACTGGGGTGGGGAGCAGGGGGTGGGTTATGCCAATGTGAAATGGAATCTGATTGAGTGGGAATGAGAGAGAGCGGGAGCCATCAGGGGGCCGGCTGCAGTTGAAACTGCTCTGGCTCTCTGGAGAGAAGAAGGAACAGCTTCTCTCCTACACGAGGGGAAAGGAGGGAAAAAAGAAGCATGGGAATCATGCTCGTAGAAGTATCTAGGAACCTGTGATCCTTGCCCTCCATGCTTCATTTCTCTGTGAGTTTGGAGGTGTGTATTAGTTTTCAATTGCTGTTGTAACAAATCACAGCCTTCCTAGTTTGAAACCACACGAAGGATTAGCTCAGGATTCTGCAGGCCGGTAGTCCTCCAGACTCTGCTGGTTTCTCAGCTCTGGGTTTCCTGAGGACTGCCATCAAGGTGTCGACCAGCTGGGCTCTTATCAGTAGGCTCTGGCAAGCTTCCAAACTCATTCAGGCTGTTAGCAGAATCTAGTTCCTCCCTCTAGTCCCAGAAGCAAGGTCTCCGTTGCCCTGGGGCCTGTCAGCCGGGGGCTCCCCTGGCAGCCACAGCCATCTGTCCCAGGAGCCAGCGACAGAGTGCCGAGCCCTTCTCACACTTGGAATCCTTCTGATTTCTCCTTCTGCCACATCTCTTCGCCTCACTTGGAGAAAGCTCCCTGTTTTTAAAGGACTCTTGTGACAAAAATTGGGCCCACCTAGATAATTCAAGATACTCTTTCTATAGTAAAGCCCATAACCTTAATTACACCTAAAAGTCCCTTTTGCCATGTGATGTAACATATTCACAGGTTCCAGGAATTAGGGTGTGGACATCTTTGGGGGCCCGTTCTGCCAACCTCAAGGTGACATTGCCAACTGAGAATAAGGAAGTGGGAGTGCTGGGTGGTTTTAGAAAAAATGAAAACAGGTTGAAGTAGCCACACTGGAAAGTAAGATCATTTGCTGACTAGAAAAACATAAATTTGGCAGACCGTATGAAGACTGAAGTCAGGGCCACAGAGGAAAAGAGCTTCCTTTCTAACAGTGGGCATGGGCACAGAGGATGGGACAGGTGGATGGGATAGACAGACAAGGAGGGAGGGAGTCTCGTGGTGTCAATGAAGCAATGGGCTAAGAAATAAAAGATGGTCAGGGAGAGAAGCAAAAAGAGAAGGGGGGCTGATAGATAAGGGAAAAGTAAAAGGATCAGTAGCCTAGAGATCCTGGAGACATTGCAGAGGAGGAAACCAGGGGTAAGAGATAGAAAATTTTGGAAGCACAGGGGATTAGGCGGTGAGGTTTATGAACTACTACTCTGAGCAGTTTGGGCAATGGCAGGGCCTGAAATGTGGCTGTGAGTGGGTGGCTGGGGTGGAGAGAAGGAGAAGAGAAAGAGTTCAGGGAGCTAGAAGAGCAATTCTTTTTTTTTTTTTTTTTTTAAGATTTTATTTATTTGACAGAGAGAAACACAGCCAGAGAGTGAACATAAGCAGGGGGAGTGAGAGAGGGAGAAGCAGGCTTCCTGCCGAGCAAGGAGCCCGATGCGGGACTTGATCCCGGGTCTCCGGGATCATGACCTGAGCCGAAGGCAGTCACTTAACCAACTGAGCCACCCAGGCGTCCCTAGAAGAGCAATTCTCATGGATGCCGAAGTTACCCAGAATGAGGGCCAGACAAGGGGAAAAAAGATGACTGTAATTGGGCGCCAAACAATTAATAATGAGTTGGAATGAGGAAAAAAGAAGATTGTATAGAAGATGTGAATACCTCAAAAGAGCAGGGCATTTTATGGAAGCCTGGCAGAATCTCAGTCCAGAAGTATCTCTAGAAATTAAAGAGACAGATCCTACTTTTCAACTCCAAGGTGACTAGAGTGTGAGGAGATCATGGGATATCCTTGACAGACTGCAGGGAAAGTGTGTCTCCAGATTGCAGTTAAGGCCAAAAAATGTAAGGAATACTTAGAGACACAATTGAGCAAATAGGAGAATTTGTGATCATAAAGTAAGAGTTTCAAAAGCTATAGGAGAAGGGTTTAGGGAGTTACGGTGGAGTCAGGGAGCTCAGGGGAAATAAACCACAGAGTATCATAGAAATAAGTATATGGAGGGGTGCCTGGGTGGCTCAGTTGGTTGGGCAACTGCCTTCGGCTCAGGTCATGATCCTAGAGACAAAAAAGAAAGAAGTATATGGAAATACGTATGCAGATGGAATAGGCAAGTGAGTCGGGTGGGGGGAGGTTTTCTCCCTAGACTCACCCCCTACCCTTTCTGGCACTGACAGCTTGACCTTTTCCCAAAGCCAAGGCAGTAAAAGGTAGTCTTGTGTAATAAAACGACAAGCTGAAGAGGAGACATACTTATTTAGCATAACAGAGTTCGGGAAACATATGAAGGGGAGATTAACCTCCGTGTAAATGGTCTCATTTCATATTGACTGTTCCATTCAGGGGCCAAACTACTATGAGGATCCCTCCTCTTCTCCTTTTCCTCCCTTAGGATTCAAAACCCACAAACTGGTCCCTAACCACCTGAACTTAGATATACTTGACAATGAATGACAAATCATGACAGTGTTTTGGGAATAGCCAGGAGAAAATGGACTTACAAGTTCTGAGCACAGCCTCCTGGGTGGTTCAGTTGGTTGAGTGAGTGCCTTTTTGGCTCAGGTCATGATCCCGGAGTCCTGGGATCGAGTCCCGCATCGGGCTCCCAGTTCTGCAGGGAACCTGCTTCTCCCTCTGACCTTCTCCCCTCTCGTGCTCTCTTGTGCTCTCTCTCACTCTCTCCCTCTCTCTCTCAAAAAAAAAAAAAAAAAAGTTCAAGTTCTGAGCAGCTCTTCTTGGGGGAAAAGACAGAGATCCAGAGGCAGAGGTTGGGAGGTGCTGGGCATGCTTTACTGATCAACATAGGAAGCCATGGAATCAATTAGATAGTGCACAGCTGTGGATGGAGCAGGAGTGGGAAGGGAATAAACTGATTGGAATGAACAGGACCGAGTCCTCTTCCAGTACTACTCGGGAGAATCAGGGAACTTGAAATACAGTACTTGAACTAGAAGTTAGGGCCGGTCCACCCTCTGGGGTTTGTGCATATGTTTGACTGGCTAATGCTTTGTTTTTATGCTTCTACAATAAAAGAGTAAGTGTCGGGACCACATGGGAAAGGGCAGAGATAGTTTTAAGACTATTGGTAGTGGAGGGTAGTGGGAACAAGTGCCTTAGAAAATTCAGTAGCAGCAGCAAAAATAATTAATGACCGTGATTTGATTCCCAGATTGATTAGCTTAGAGCAGCATTGCCCAAACTTGCCAGTTTCCTAAGAATCATCATCATGTGAAGCCCACCCATGACTTGATGCATCTTCAGAGAAGGGATTCCAGACACCATTTTAAGTCAGTGCCTGAAATGATTCCTTTTTTATTTTTTATTTTATTTTATTTTTTTTAAGATTTTATTTATTTGACAGAGAGAAACACAGCCAGAGAGGGAACACAAGCAGGGGGAGTGAGAGAGGGGGAAGCAGGCTTCCCACCGAGCAGGGAGCCCGATGTGGGACTCGATCCCGGATCTCCGGGATCATGACCTGAGCCGAAGGCAGTTGCTTAACCAACTGAGCCACCCAGGCGTCCCTGAAATGATTCTTTTTTTAAAAAATATTTTATTTATTGGGGCCCCTGGGTGGCTCAGTCGTTAAGCATCTGCCTTTGGCTTGGTTCATGGTCCCAGAGTCCTTGGGATTGAGCCCCACATCGGGCCCTTTGCTCTGCAGGAAGTCTGTTTCTTCCTCGCCCACTCCCCCTGCTTGTGTTCCCTCTCTCACTATGTCTATCAAATAAATTTTTTAAAATCTTTAAAAAAAAGATTGTATTTATTTATTTGAGAGAGAGAGTAAGCGAGTGAGACAGAGAGAAAGTACAAGTCAGGGAGGAGAGACAGAAGGAGAGGGAGAAGCAGATCCCTTAGTGAGCATGGAGCCTGATGTGGGGCTCAGTCCCAGGTCTCTGGGATCATGACCTGAGTCAAAGGCACACACTTAACTGACTGAGATGGTTCTAATTTTGAAAAAAAAAATTGGACAATTCCAGCTCAAGGCAATGATTCTCTACATTTTTTCCTATATTGTTTAGCAAACTGGACTCTTATAAAAGAAATACTAGCCATAATTTTCAATCTGGGATCATGCCATTCTTGAAGGAGCATCCAGAATCACAAGCAGTCTGGAGTTAGGTAAAAAGGAGGGAGGAAGCAAGGATGGTGGGGGCTTCAGCTTTAACCAGCTTCCCCAGGGACACTGAGGCTCCTTTCCTTTCCTTTTTTTTTTTTTAAGATTTTATTTATTTGACAGAGAGAAACACAGCCAGAGAGGGAACACAAGCAGGGGGAGTGAGAAAGGAAGAAGCAGGCTTCCCGCCGAGCAGGAAGCCCGATGTGGGACTCGATCCTGGGTCTCCGGGATCATGACCGGAGCTGAAGGCAGTCGCTTAACCAACTGAGCCACCCAGGCGCCCCATGAGGCTTCTTTTCAATAGGGAGGATCATCTCCCACCACTCTACTGCCAACCTCCTTCTCTGAGTCACAGGTCCAGCCTAGTCTGGAGAAAGACAATTTACTAACAAGCTTGATAGTTAAATTCTAATGTTTGGAGCATCCTGTGACTCTAATTCTTGTGAGTCAGTCTCTAGAAAAGTTGAATTTTAAGCCATCCAAACTAAAGACCAGACTTCACAGGCTGATGCCCACATCAGGAAAGTGACCCCTTGGAGGACACATCTGGACAGCCTGCTTACCTCTCAGGCCACACGCACTCTCTCCATTGGCTGCCTCTCCAATCGTTCCTCCTGGTTCTATTCCAATTAGAATGTGCACACACAACCTCCTCCACACAGTTTATTAGGGCACTATACATGATTATAATTATATCCCCTTACTCCAACTTGCCTTTCTTAAAAGGAATGAGACTTGAATTGCAGATTAAAACCAACTTTTTTTTTTCTAATTTATTTATTTTTTTTTTTAAAGGCAAGAATGCCTACT
>PITA01015833.1:28031-48755 GCA_004023965.1 Spilogale gracilis
TTTTTTTTTTAAAGATTTTATTTATTTGACAGAGAGAAACACAGCCAGAGAGGGAACACAAGCAGGGGGAGTGAGAGAGGGAGAAGCAGGCTTCCCGCCGAGCAGGGAGCCCGATGTGGGACTCGATCCCGGGTCGCCGGGATCATGACCTGAGCCGAAGGCAGCGGCTTAACCAACTGAGCCACCCAGGCGCCCCTTTTTTTCTAATTTAAAATGTGAAGGAGGATGATGTCGCTGGAGGACTTTATGCTGATCTGATGTTCCAGCTGTTAGTTCAAACCAAAAGTCTAATGCAAAAGTACAAAGTTCACCTATTTATCTAAGCCCTTTCTACAATGAAGGGAGGTAATAACTGTGTAGTGCTCTGCTTTCTATGTGAAAGTACCCAGCCAATGACCTTAATTATGTAATAAATCCTGTATCAATCATGCCTGTATCATATACAACTTCCTAGTAACTAAATATAGTCAAGAATAAGGAGACATGGAAGGGGAATAATAATGGAGAAAAATCTTTGACTTCTCAGTTTTTTCTATTCTAATCTTTGGTAGTGGCCACTGAAGATTACATTATATGTACAATTTATAATTTTGACATGAAATAACACCTGCTTTTATACTAATGTTGTCATTGAAAAGAAGCCAGAATACTTTCATATATCATTAACTCATTTATTATATTTTTACAACATCCTCTTAAAATCTGATGTCTCCTTAGTCTGCATTCAATATTTAATATGAATGCTTTAAGATTCAGAACAAAGTGATTGCCTACAAAAATTTTTTAAAAACCTGTTCTATTTTTTGTGTGTGTTCTTATATTTTTATTTTCTTAAAGATGTTATTCATTTATTTGACAGAGAGAGGCATAGTGAGAGAGGGAACACAAGCAGCAGGAATGGAAGAAGGAGAAGCAGGCTTCCCTGCCGAGCAGGAAGCCTGAAGCAGGGCTCAATGCGGGGCTCAATCCCAGGACCCTGGGATCAGGACCTGAGCCAAAGGCAGATGCTTAATGACTGAGCCACCCAGGCACCCCTCACGTGTGCTTTTAAAATCCATTGTTTTCTATTTAACTTCTTAACATTATGTTACCTACTCCCACCCCTAACCTGGCATTCTTCATTCTCTCCTGCCCTTGCCCTTTCTTAGCTAGTTCTCATAAATTAATCTTGTCCTTCTTTTAACCATCTATTCCTTGGTCTAGTTTCACTTACTATATTTACTTTTCTTCTGAATAAATGTGAAGGAAAAAAATTATCTTATCTATTATATACTAGGTTTCTCCACTTAGCAACTTGTTGCTACTCAATAAATGCATTTGATTAATTATACTTTTCATCTATTTTGAGTCCCTCTATCCCATAAACATTTATCAAGTACCTACTACATGCTGAGTTTTATAAGGGAGACCAAAGGTGTAGTGTATATCCCTGGTTTCAAAGTGTTCTCAATACAGGACACCTGCGTGACTCAGTAGATTAAAGGTCAGACTCTTGATTTCAGCTCAGGTCATGATCTCAGGATCATGAGATCAGGCTTTCATCACACCCCTTGTCAGTCTGCTGGTCTGCTGGAGATTCTCTCTCTGCCTCTGCCCCGCCCACTCCATGTGTGTCTGCTCTTTAAAAAAAACAAATCAAACAATCAATCTTCAAAGTGTTCTCAATACAGTTGGGAAAATAAGATGAACACATCAGAATTACATTTATCAGAATGGGATCATATTTCACCCAAAAGTAACTTAAAACTTAATGTATTTATTTCACATGTTTTCAAAGGTTTTCACCCCAACTCATGGACCACATGACAACATGCTTAGAACCCACATTAATTGTATCTCCCAGTGCCAACCACTACTGGCTTCCCCTTCCCTTTCATCTCTAGGATAACACCCATTGCCACATGCTGGTTAATTTAAGTTGTATGTAACTAAATTAACAGAAAAAGTTAAGAGGAAAACATAGAATAACAGTAGTAATTATATTCACCAAAATGCTGTACCAGAGGCATAGGGTTATCCATGTACTCAATGTAGTCAGGGTGTTGGCAGGACAACAGCTGGCATACTCAAAGAGATTAACTAAAAAGAGTCTAATGAAGGCACTATGTATAAAGGAAGTAGCCATTGAGGCAAGTATAAAGAGGAAACAAGGAATGATGACTGGAAGTCAGTATCATGTCTGGGCCTAGGGAAAGATGTCTCCAGCGCCAATAAGATCTAGCACAATGAAAAGGGGCTGCTAGACAGAAGCTGCTGCCTTAGGGGAGGAAGGTAGCCATGCAGACTTCAGAGAGCCCGGTGAACAGTGATCCTGACCTCTCCTTCCTCTGCCCTCAGATTTCCTGCCGATAACTGACCTGGAGGGAGGAAGGCCACGTGGTACAGTCAGTAAAGTTCAGGGTCTAGGATTAGGGAACAGGGTGGAGAAGGGTGAGAATGGATCGGGAGGGCAAATGGAGAACAACCCTCACAGCTCCCTAGAGTTTTGGGAGTCCACAACAGGCCTGTTTATGATAAGGTGTTTTTTTTTCCTAATTTTATGTATTTTTTTATTAACATATAATGTACTATTTGTTTCAGGGGTAGAGGTCTGTGAATCATCTGTCTTACACAATTCACAGGACTCACCATAGCACACACCCTCCCTAATGTCCATCACCCAGTCACCCTATTCGGGCACCGCCCACCGCCCACCCTACAGCAGCCCTCAGTCTGTTTCCTGATTTCCTGAGATTAAGATTCTCTTAATGGTTTGTCTCCCTCCCTAGTCCCATCTTGTTTCATTTTTCCCTCCCTTCCCCACCACAGACCCCTGCCCTGCTGATAAGGTATTTCTAAAGGTGGTGAACTCCACCCAGATCCTCCACTGGGAGACACAGTAAGGCAAATTAAAAAGATCAACGACAGGGTGCTGGGTGGCTCCGTCAGTATAGTGTCTGCCTTCAGCTCAGGTCGTGATCCCAGGGTCCTGGGTTCAAGTCTCTAATTAGGCTCCCTGCTCAGTGGGGAGTTTGCTTCTCCCTCTGCCTGCTACTCCCCCTGCTTATGCTTTCTCTCCTCTGACAAATAAATAAAATCTTAAAAAAAGAAAAAAAGACCAATGACCTCAGACTTTAGCTTAACCAATCATTCTCTCACACCCCTCCCCTATACCAACTACTGTACATTTCATTTATTTATTTCTCTCCTCTGACAAATAAATACAATCTTAAAAAAAAAGAAAAAAAGACCAATGACCTTAGACTTTAGCTTAACCAATCATTCTCTCACACCCCTCCCCTACACCAACTACTGTACATTTCATTTATTTATTTATTTGTATTATAATTTTATTTTTTTAATAATGATTTATTTTATTTTTTCAGTGTTCCAAGATTCATTCATTGCTTATGCCCCACACTCAGTGCTACATACAGTTTAAATGTAGCCAAAGTTGTTAACATTATATCCCCTGTCATTGAGGTGGGAAAATGCTCTTTGGTCAGGCTCTTTATAACAAGAGCCAATTAGGAGAAAAAGAAACCATCGTGAAGGTAAGGTGAGCAGTGATGCAGGCCCCAGACAATCCCAAGTTAAACCACGCATACAACAAAAACCATCCTAAGGTGTGTAATTCAAAGATTCCCTAAATGGTCTTTCCTCGGAAATCTACAGGTAACCCATACTCACCCATACTCAGGATTTTAATTAATTAGAATTAATTTGTGGAAACAGTCTAAGGGGTACAGTAACACACAAAATGATTCTTGAGTGTCACAATTTGCCAATTGTTCAGTTAGTTAAGGCTCTTGGGCCCTTTGCCTGTAGCAAACGACCTTTTCTTGGCTAGGTAACCTGACCACCATTCCCAGGTATTGTCTGTTGATAGCAGAGTTCTCTGAAACAACTGGGCTTTCATCAGGAGACTGTAAAAGGAAAGCAGCCAGCTCTTCTCATCTCCGCCTACTTGTTGGCCTCCAATTCCACATTATCTCGACCAAACTGTGGTCATTTTAAATAAGGAATCATCATGATCAATACTCACTGCTATAGAACGGATGAGGACAGGGAAGCCAATATCGTATTTTCAGTGAGGTCACTGGTATCCTCTGCCAGAGCAAAGCAGAGCTTCCTATCTGGAGCGCACTACTGTACGATTCTCTTTGTTAAATAAGAGGTTGAGTTAATGGTGGAGAGTGAGAGAGGTAGGATCTTGACAGAGGGTTTTCAGAGAGAGAGATAAAGATTTGAGGTAGCTGCTTTCAAAATGGAGAAGCTGGCAAAAGATACAATTTGCCAATGTTGAGAGCCCAGCTGAGGATGGAGCTCATAAATATATAATGAAGCTAATCACTAGAATGATATCTTTAACAGCTGTGCCAGGACACCTGGGTGCTTGAGGAGAGGCAGTTAGATGGTTTTATCTAGGACCAGGACCTAGAAGAGCAAGTTTAGTAGAAGGGGAAACCGGTGAGAGTGTTAAGGTGGCGGATTAATTAGAGGAGGGACAGAGGGGCGCCTGGGTGGCTCAGTTGGTTGGGCGACTGCCTTCGGCTCTGGTCATGATCCCGGGGACCCGGGTTCGAGCCCCACATTTAGGCTCTCTGCGCGGCGGGAAGCCTGCTTCTCCCTCTCTCACTCCCCCTGCTTGTGTTCCCTCTCTGGCTGTGTTTCTCTCTGTCAAATAAATAAAATCTTTAAAAAAAGAGGAGGGATAGAATTTGAACTTGCTAGAATAGGGGCTCTGCCTTATTTTCTTGGTCTTTGCTGTTCTCTGGTACCTGGAGCAGTGGTCTCCAACCTGATCTGCGGATTTGAATCTCCAGGAGAGCTTTAGAAATCCCCGATGCCTCAACTGCATCATCAACCACTTAAATTGGTATCTCTGGGTAGGTCCCAGGCACAGTATTTTTTTAAAGGTCTGTGAATGATTCAGTGTACAAGCAAGGATGAGAACAATTGGTCTAAAACGGTATCTAACAAAGCAAAAGCCTGATACAGTGAGTCCAGTGAATGAAGGAATGGAATTCAGGGCTGAGACTAGAAAATGGATAAATAACTAAAGTCTTCGTGAACTTGAAGTGCAGGTTTTAGGCCACTGCTCTCAGAGAGAGGGAGAGAGAGGGATTATAAATGTATCATTTTGGAGTGGGCAAAGTTGCGAGAGATAAGATTTAGCAATGCTGGCCAAGGGGCCTTTTGGTGTAGGCACCACAGAGTGATGCCACTTTAACAGCAGTTAAAGATCTGAAGTTAGGGTATTGGAAGGTTTGTAGAGTTAAATGTCATAGCTGCGTAGGCAACTGCCAGAGAGGAGGGGAGGAAGACCTGATGTTCATTGCTCTCACGTTGGACATTGATCTCAAGCGAACTCGTTCTGACTTGAACTTCCTCCTGTTAACTTCATGACCCCCAAATTCCTGTTTTTCAGCAAATCCCTCAGGCCCTCTTGAGTCTGAGATCACCTTTGCTTCCCTGGCACTGCATCTGTCTGACGCTGAGACAAACATACTAAAGACTTATTGGGAATTACTTCATTTATTTTCCTGCTTTCAAGAAAGTATCAGGTGAAGGCATTGAAGGCTGGCAATTAAGAGTCATAAAAGGTGGGAAATATTGTCTAAATCCACTTCCTTTACCTACAATTTTGCCTGAGGCTATTCTGACCCACGCTTCTATTGAACAAAGATGGCACCAGAAACAAAACCCATAAAACTCTCTCCCATAATGGTTTAGGAGAGAAACACGGACGGACGCCAATAGTGTCTAAAATGCCATGCCTTCTTATTTGAATAAGATATTTAATGCTTACTTATCTTATCACAGCCCAGGACTTCTATATCAGATTATGCCGAGTGACATTGAACTCTTACGGGGAATAAAATGACTGCGGTGGGTTGGGTTCCCAGGAAAAAGTTAGATACACCCTCCCCTTGCCCAACACCCAAGTCATTTCCAAAAACTATTTTTAAGTAGTTGGATAAAGTATGGTCAGGTGGTGAAGAAGTTGGTAACTCATTATTTTATTTCACGAAGAAGTACTTGCACTTCTCCTCTCCGTGAAGTAAACATTAACTTTCTAGATGGAAAACTGCAGTCCTAATCAACTTGGCGGCACTCTGGTCACATGACCTATCTGGGGGCAGCACACAAAACAAATAGTCTGAGCCTCAAGCAGTATTTGATAAGAATTATTCTCTTTGTGGCAGACAATCGGCACTCAAACCTCCAGACGCTGGTGAACTCTCAGGAGGCTGCTGCCCTGGTGGGATATTTTGGGAAGTTGCAGGGGAACAAAAAATAAATACAGCTCACTGCGGTAGGTGAGAGGAGGTGAGCCAAAGAAATGGTCACAGGAGACTCTATATAAGAAAAAAAAAAAAAAAAAAGGAGGACTGCAAACTGAGGCCACGAGGTGCTCACCAAAGCGGTAGGGCTACAGAAGGAAGTGTACCAGTCTCTCCATTCCTTTGTTACTCTCCTGTCCTAGGCCACCACCTTCCATCCCTCACATAGAACCAACAACAGCCAGCAGCTTCTGAAGGCTTTCCTGCCTCCAGTGGTGGCCCCAGTGGTGGCCCCTCCATTCCATGCCATGTTCTTGGCAACCATCAGGCTCTTTCTAAAAGGCTGTTCTGGTTTTGTCACTCCCCTATCTGAGCCCATTATTTGGCTGCTCATGTCACCCATTTCTAGGGATAAAGTACAACTCTGACAATAGCTGAAAAGGTCACTAGGACTTGATTTCTGCCTGCCACTCCAATTTTAAAGCTTGCCACTCCTAGCTCTCATTCTTCACTATCTGAAACTTCCAGTTTGCTTAAACCAGTAGGATTGTCTCTTGGGAAATAGTGTCTTCCACTTCTTTTTCTGACAAATGAATTCTTATTTATCAGGACTCAATTTAGACATCCTATGGGTGCTGGTAAAGCACCCAAGACTTCTCTACCATGAGTTATTACAGCCCTTCGGCTGTTTAATTATCTGCCTTTCTTGCTGTCCAATATTAGCTCACATTGACTGTTTAATATTTGCCATACCCTGTTAAGCATTTTCCTTAGCATATCTCTTGTGATTCCCACAACAATCCTGTGAGGGAGACACTTGATTACAAATAATGAAGCCGAGGCTTATGTGAAGTCATTTGCTTAAGACCTATAGCTAGAAAGTTCCATAGAGCAAGATGTTGGTCTTGCCTATCATTTGATCCTTAGCAACTAATGTATACCTAGGCTTTAGTAACTGGCACTTGCATTGCATTTAGAAAGTAATGGGCATGTCACAATCTTGTCTATCAATAGCATGAGGAACCTGAGGGATGTAGGTTAAATGATGTGCCCATGGCCACACAGTTAAGCAGGCAGGTGAGGATTTAAATCTGAGCAGCTGGCTTCAGAACCACTACCCTCTTAACCACTGCCCTATTTTTCCTTTGTGTGAGCAGAAATATTAAGGAAATAAGTGAAACAGTCAATAAACCAAAGCAAACTGAGGCCACCATTTAATAAGGCAATTCGTTAGTCTTAGGACCGCTCCCATGAAGTCCTTCACAGCACCAAGCACAGAAGGATGAATGCATACTTCCTACAAAATGAATATAGGTCTAAAAAAACCCCAATTCTTTTTTAACTGGCAGCATCATGGTTTCACTGAGTAGTAATCAGTGATTAAAAAAAAAATCAACTAAAATTTCCTTTTTTTTTTTTTTTGCACTGAAATACATACTCAAATGACATTCTGTAGAGAAAATGGGGAAAGAAATCCAATTCTGGTGAGAAGTTGAAGCCAACCAACTATACTGGAAGAGGACTGGTGTGGTCTAGGGAGGGGGAGAAAAAAAGAATGGAAAAATCCTTGCAGTTCCTAACAAGGCAAAAAGTTTAGTTTGGCCTTGTCAAGTACAAATAGAACTTGGGTGGCAGAGAGAAAAAAAGCAAAGGAATGTTTTCCTAGTTGTGTTTTTCTCCCTTCCCCAAATGGAAAGTTTTATTGCTGTTTCTTCTGATTTCTTCACTGTTTTGGTGGTTTCTACCACAATGAATTATTTTAAATTACCATCTCAGCATTTTTTCCCTCTTTATAAATTAGGTATGTCGTGGCGGCTCTTGGTGACTCCCATGTAGGAGAGCCCTAGCAGTTGTCACGAATTTGATGCCAGAACCTTATTTGACTTGGTTGCTATCTTTTATTTTTTTATTTTTATTTTTTAAGAGAGAAGAGACAATGGCTGTTGACTAGGAACACTGGCCTGCAGATGGGGAGGAGTTCAGAGATGAGGGGTAGGATTTGTGGGTGTGTGAGAAATATAAAATAGGCAGTTGGATAGATGAGTTTATAGATTAGAGGAGAGGTGGAGTCTGGAAATATTAATCTGGGGATGGAAAATAATTAAACCAATGAGAATTTGATGAAATTACCCAAGGGAAACTCATGACTAGGAAAGAGAAGTTCCAATACTAACACCTGGGAAACTCCAACATTTTGTCCTCACATAGAGATGGAAGATGGAGAAACCAATAAAGGAGGTGGGTGATTAGAAGCAGCAATGTGGGAGAAAACCAGCAGAGATCTGGAGAGAAGTGTTGTGTGAAGGAGACAGGGATCAACAGGGTCATCTCATAGCTCAGGAAGATACATTTAGAAGAGCCTCCACCATGCTGGCAATCGACCTTGGTACGGACAGTTTCTGTGGAGATGGAAACTAAGGTGGAGTTGGCCAGAAAGGGCTTGAGGATACAAGGGGGACTGAATCGTAACACATTTCTACCAAATAAGAAGGGAGGAACAAGAGAAAATAAACCACAAGTTCAAAATTAATGGGAAAGGAGGCAACAGCAGGTAAGGCAATGTCAACACATTTTTGGAAGATAGAAAGCATACGAAGTAGAAGCTGACGTGACTTAGCAGGACACAAGGGATATATGCTTAGGTTCCTGGGAGCAGTGGAGGGGCTGAGGAATTTTGATGAGAAACAAATCAGTTTACCCTGCAGAGCTCTTTGGCTGTTCTGTGCTTCCATTGGAAGCTACTTCAGAAAGTGGAGGTGAGTGCCTGGATGAAAACAGAGATATTGGTTGAAAGTTTTTATACAAGGATTGAGCTCACTGATCCCGTTTCATACATGACCCACCCAGTGGACCACATTCCCACGTGCCCCTAGCCTGCCCAGGGAGTTTTATTCTCTGGGGAGTGAGACTGGATTAGGGAGAGACTCTTGACTTTGGGACACCTAGTCCAGTGAATGGACGGGACAAGGCATGGAGTTGTAAGCATGTGGATAGAGTGAAATTTTTCATGCTGAATTATAGTCTTTGGACTCCTTTCCTCTGCTATATTCCCAGAATTCTGTCAACAGACTAGAAAGTAGATTGGAGGATTCTTACTGGGGAACCTAAATTAACCCTAAGAAAAGACTGGCAAATACCGGTATTTTCAGATCCATCCAGTGAAAAGTTACTGCCTTAGTCTCCTTAGACCAGTATACCCAAAAACCATATACCAGGTGGCTTAAACATTTATTTATTTCTCATAGTTTCAGAAGCTGGAAAATTGCAGACAGGTAGGTGTATCCTCACATGGTGGAGAGAAGGATTTCTTTCTCTTCCTCTTCTTTTAAGGCCACCAAGTTTATACAATTAGAACCTCACCCTTACCACCTCATTTAACCTTAATTACCTCCTAAAATCCCTATCCCCCAATATAGTCACCTTGGGGTTACAGCTTCAGCATATGAATTCAGTGGGGGATACAATTCAGTCCACAGCAGTAAATAAGAAATAGATGTCAAAAGTGAGTATTTTAAGACATGTTGGGTGGGCTCTGTTTTATCATGATCCAACAGAAGAGTGAAGGGGTTGTCATTCCCCAAACTGTTCCAGGGGGCGCCCAAGCTCTCCCGACGAGAACAGAAGACAGGGCTTTGGGGGGGAGGTCTGTAGGTGAAAAACAGAACAGATGTGTTCAAAAGTTTGGGAAGAATTCTTCAAAGAGGTTCAGCGGATCTCTTGGAAAGAATTTAGAACAAAATAAATGGTAGACATATGGGAAGCTAAGAAATGGCAGTTTTGACTCCAGGAAAAAAGAAAATGTTGCATGGAAAGGAAATATTCATTATGTGCTACTTGGGTTGAACAGTGAATATTTCCTGGTTATAACATTGTAAATGACTGCTGACAGCCAAAAATTATAATAAAGTTATACTGAGAGAATGAAGAACGAGTGTGTGTGTGTGTGTGTGTGTGTGTGTGTGTGTACATTCGTCATGACATACCTTAACTTCTGTAACAGGAAGTATATAGAAAATGTTTAAAATAGATCAATAAATAGCAGTATAATTGTATAATATTAAAAAATGTGAATAATTACTAGTAGAAACAACATAAAAGTTGAAAGTGGTTTTCACTACAAGTGGGGTGGAGTCAGGATTGTGGACTGGACAACGGAGTGTTAGTTTTCATCAAAGCCTTTTAGTACTGGAGATCCTGGGTGGCTCAGTCAATTAAGTGTCTGCTTTTGACTCAGATCATGATCTCGGGATCCTGGGATCGAGTCCATGTCAGGTTCCCTGCTCATCAGGGAGCCTGTTCTTCTGTCCCTCACCCCACTCAAGTTTCTCTCTCTCTCTCAAATAAATAAATATGTAAAATCTTTTTAAAAGCCTTTTAGTTCTAGCTGGATATTTAAAAACTGTATATATATACTGGATACAAATCACTTATACATTGTAACTTTTTAAAACACATTAAATGAAAGGTGAGAAGAGTGAGGTGGGAATTGTGGAAAGCTCTTTCAGGAAGCTTTGCCCCCAAGGGGGAGCAAACGTATGTATGCAGCAGCTCCAGTATTCAAGGGTGGACTTAAACATTTTTTTAGAAATTACAGTAACAGAGCACCTGGGTGGCTCAGTTGGTTAAGCAACTGCCTTCGGCTCAGGTCATGATCCCGGAGACCCGGGATCGAGTCCTATATCGGGCTCCCTGCTCGGTGGGAAGCCTGCTTCTCCCTCTCTCACCCCCCCTGCTTGTGTTCCCTCTCTGGCTGTGTTTCTCTCTGTCAAATAAATAAAATCTTAAAAAAAATAAAATAAAATTACAGTAATAATAGTTAGCTAACACATCAAATAGTGCAGGTTTTACAATGAAAAGCAAAGTTTCCTGCCTACCCTACCCAGCTCACAGCAGTCCATTCACTTATACATGTTTAAGCCATATGCCTTCTTTCAGTGAAGTTCAGATATATGTTTTCCCATGCCAGGAGAGGAAGGCTCACACAGGAAATCTACAAAGGGAGTGAAGGGTCTCACCATCTGGGAGCAGTGGTCAGGCACAACCCCTCTGCCCAGGTCTTACCACCTGGGACTGGGTGCCGTTTCTGAAGGAGGGATGCCCCAAGGGAAGGTAGGAAGCAGTCAGGGCATTTCTGTGTTCTCTCAGAATCAGGGTCCTCATTAGGAAGATGCCTATTGCAAGAGGGAAGGAAAACCAGTTCTGTGTGGTTCTGTGTGTCGCATAGCTTCAAGTCGTGAGGGCTGAATTCCACAGGAGGATTTAAAAAGAGTGATTTCCCATCTCTGTCCCTCTTGGGGAAAAAAGGTGAGGAGAGGACCACAAAAGCTTTCTTTTGGTATCTTTGTCCAAACTCTGTGTGGCCATAACTATGAAGAAACAATCATTCTTGTGCTCACAGCTCTACAAGAGTATTGTAAGGAAAAATACATTTTATTGCACTCCAATGCTTATAACCATAACAGTATGTTGTAAACATGCACTGTTTACTTTCTGAACATTAATGAAACCACAATATTCGTTTAGAGGAGCAACCAAAACTACCAAAGATTTCAAAACAAGCCTAAAAAGCCCCTAAGGGAAATGACCTCACTGGCCTGCACATCATTATTTAATGATTTTTAAAGATTACATTTTAAAATTATTTGGCATCCTATGCATCCCCTGTTCCCAGCATATTTGAAAGAATGACAGATCTGCCGAGTTCAATGTAATATAATCCATTATAAAAATTACTGAACTCAAATGCTATAGGCAGGGCTAAGCACAGGTAAGTGCCACTTCCCTGGGAGTAGGAATTCATTCTGGAGGGAGTTTGTGATAACCAACTTGGGAAGAATCAGCCAAACGTTTCCAGAACGGGTATTTCATAGGTATTGTCCAACAGAGCCCTAACTGTCAAGTTTTCTAGGATTCTGCCATACTGACATACTGGTAGGTGAGTAGAAGCTCTGCATCTTTTAGCTGTGACACATGGTCACACCAGCCTAGAGGAGGGAGACTCCGATGACTTCAGGGACGAGGCAGGTAAGTAAAATGGGATTGATCTTGGGAACCAAGAGTATATGTATTTTTTTTTAAAGATTTTATTTATTTGACAGAGAGAAACACAGCCAGAGAAGGAATACAAGCAGGGGGAGTGAGAGAGGGAGAAGCAGGCTTCCCGCCGAGCAGGGAGCCCGATGTGGGACTCGATCCCGGGGTCTCCGGGATCATGACCTGAGCCGAAGGCAGTCGCCCAACCAACTGAGCCACCCAGGCGCCCCAAGAGTATATGTATTTTTAAAAAGATTTTATTTATTTAGTTGACAGAGAGAGAAGCACAAGTAGGTAGAGCAGCAGGTAGAGGGAGAGGGGGAAGTAGGCTCTCCGCTGAGCAGAAAGCCCGATGTGGGGCTCAATCCAAGACCCTGGGATCATGACCTAAACAGAAGGCAGACACTTAATGACTGAACCACCAAGGTGCCCCATGAGTACATGTATTAAATAGAACCTAGCTAGCATTTTATGGTAATCCCCCCTTATTTGTGGGGGAGACCTTCCAAGACCCCAAGGGATGCCTACAAACCCAGATAGCACTGAGATGTATATACCATGTTTTCTCCTATACATGCATGCCTAGGATAAAGTTGAATCTATAGATTAGGCACAGTAAGAGATCAATAACAATAATGAAGTAGAACAATTACAACAACATAGTGTAATAAAAGTTATGTGAATGAGGTCTCTCTCTTTCTCAAAATGGTCTCCCTCTTTCTCTCTCTCTTCCTTTACTTGCCCTTCTTGTGATGATGGGAGATGATCAAATGCCTACATGATGAGATGAAGGGAGGCAAAAGACCCAGTTTGTCGTGACATAGCA
Organism: Spilogale gracilis; assembly: GCA_004023965.1. Classification (NCBI taxonomy): domain Eukaryota; kingdom Metazoa; phylum Chordata; class Mammalia; order Carnivora; family Mephitidae; genus Spilogale; species Spilogale gracilis. The sequence goes on from PITA01015833.1 coordinate 41,157, forward strand.
TCCAGCTACTGTTGACCTTCTGGTGATGACAGAAGGAAGATTATCTCCTTCAGACCACTGTCGACCATGGGTAACTGAAACTGAAAAGTCAACTGTCGATAAGAGGGAGGAAGGCTGTACATACATGTAGACATACACATACCAGCCACACTGTGCTTGCCAACAAGAGTCCTTCTGAGGGGCTGCCAATCTGTGATCTTTACTTAGCTCAGGGAATGCTGACCTTGTACAAACTCTAGGATCATAACCGACCTTCAGAGTCTCCAGGGTTTCTGACTCCATCCTGGAGCAGAACTGATTTAGGCTTAAAACAGCTAATCCAGGGGCACCTGGGTGGCTCAGTCATTAAGTGTCTGCCTTCGGCTCAGGTCACGATCCCGGAGTCCCCGGATGGAGCCCCACATTGAGCTCCCTGCTTCTCCCTCTCCCACTCCCATTGCTTGTGTTCCCTCTCTACCTGTGTTTCTCTCTTTCAAATAAATAAATAATAAAATCTTTAAAAAAAGGTAATCCAAAATAATTGCCTATCTTCAAGTCATACTCCAACTCCAACTCCTTCATGAAATTATCCCTCCCTCCCTCGGACAAGTCGCCTCGTCTTCTGCTGACTTTACTTTGTATCTCTGGTATAGCAGTTCCCCTGTCCCTTACTGCAATGGCTTGGGTATGGCTTAGGCTTACCTATGAAAACTCATATAACTCTTTGTAAAATTGAAGAAAAGGAATTTCTTAGTCTTTTCACTGATATACAGAAATTACAAAAAAAAAAAAAATCCCATATCTGTATCCAAACCAAAAAGTATCTCCCCCAAGTAGTCTCTCCATGTTTCCCGAACTGGTGTCCTCAGAACATTAGCCGTAAGAAATGCTTCCTCCTCCTCTTTTTTTTTTTTTTTTTTAAGAGATGCTTCTTGAAAAGTGCTCTGTAGCCAAATGCTGAACTCCATATCCCAATGAAGAGTCATAAAGCACATTGGCATTGTAAAAGCTCTGAGACAATCAGGAGAAACTAAAGAAATACTTGCTTCTTTCATCCAGAGTTCTCTTCATATATTGGACCACGAGATCCCTTTCTAATAGGATTACTTAATGGCTTGCTCTCAGAATGTTGCCTTCACAGGGGCGGAGAGGACAGACTCTGGTCCCAGACTGCCTACACCCAGTCCTTACTGTTCATTGTCCTTGGTAAACTACTTGACTGCTTATTGCCTCAACTTTCTCATCTATAAAATGGGCATAACTATGGGATATACCCTTATGGGGCTGCTGCGAATGTTAAGTGAGTTAATACATACAAACTATGTGCCTCTGTCTAGTTGCAGAATTTAGGTTAGATAATCAGGCTTCTGGCCTTCAAATTCAACAAATTGAGAAATGAGATACTGATCTAACTGTTGGCTTTGCTACCAATAAACGCTGTTTAGAGAAGGAGGCACGTTGATGGGTTTGCTAATATGATGCGCCTTAGCCACCCCACTTCACCCATTTTGATTCAAGCATCTCAGTCAGAGGCCAGGACCTGTGAGCAAGCGGGAAAGTACTTGTCTTGATGGATTAGTTTGCTGGGGCTACTGTAACAAAGTATCACAAATGAGCAACAGAGCAACAAAGTTTACATCTTATAGTCCTGGAAGCTAGAAGTCTGAAGTTCAAGGTATTGACCAGACCACAGTCCCCCTGAAACCTGTGGGGAACAAACCTTCCTTGATCCTTCCAGTTTCCTGCAACCCAGGATGTTCCCTGACTTGGACAAAGTAATTCCCATCTTTGTCTTCAACTTCATGTGGCATTCTCCCTTTCTCTTCTGTGGACTTCCCTCTAATGTGTCTGTCTCTGTGTAAATTTCTGCTTTTATTAAGACATTGCTCATGCTGGGTTAGAAACTACACTAAGGCCCTCATTTTAGCTAAATTATCTCCATAATCCAGACCCTATTTCCAAATAAGGTCACATCCTGAGGCAGGGGGTGGGGTATCTCTTTTATGGGGACACAATTCAACCTATAACATCCCGAGACTAGGTGTCTAAAATAGAGGAAAAGGGACTGAAGGTGAGTTCTCAGACTTCTTCCCCATATCACCAGTCAGAGACATAATTTCTCCTCGTTTGGGAATCCAGGAGAGAATCCAGAAGTGCTCTGAGTCCTTTCTCTCTTCTTAGGGCTGGAATTTAGAAATTAACCCTTTTCCAATGGAAAATGAAGAAGTAGGGAAATTTGTCTCCTCCCCCCCACACACACCCTCAAAATGTAGCCCAAGTATAACTTTGCAATTAAATAGGTCTTTTGGAACTGTTTATGGTCCTGCCTTAAAATCTGTTAGTTCCATCTCTCCTGGGGCTCAAGGGTATGTCTGTGTGTGCTGAAAAAAACATTGGTTACCTAGACACTAGAAGACTTGAGTACTCCTTGGTGTTGCACTTGGGGCCACCTCAATTGGCTCTGCCCTTGGGACCTATGTTCTTTCAGGCCTGGTTTTTTTTTTTTTTTTTTTTTTTGCAATATCCTTGTTAGTCTTAGAAACAACCTTTAGCAGCTAATGCATGACAACAATTTGTATTGAGATTTTTAATAAAGTTTTGGGGGAGAGGATGACTATTTAATAATGAGAAAAAAAGTGGAGTTACACATAGCGCAGATAGTGTTTCAAATAGCAATGTACAGAACAAACTAGGCATTTTGGTCCAGGGAGAGGAGCTGGCAAGTGGTAACTGTTTACAAAGTGCTTGATTTTTACTGGCTCACTCAAGCCTCATGCCCTGTGAAGACTGATGGTGGGATGTGGGTTGGGGCAATCTGTCTTCTGAGCTTGCACTTCTAAGAGCTAAACTATATACCCTCCTCTACATGAAACGGAGAACATTTGCTTTTATCCTTTTGCCCTGAGAGAGGGTTATATAAGTTCTTTCACAGTACTTGATACATTTGGAATTATACCCTCTCTTGATTGTGAGACCCTCTAGAATGGCAACTGGTCTACCCTCATCTAATTTGCTATAACCTTGCAGGTTAAGTTCTTAGTTAAATGAGTGAACATTTTTTTTTTTTTTGTCAAATAATCCTTTGAGGATTTTTCTGATCCTCACAGATATTACAATCTTGAAAGTAAAATGATTTATGAGTTATGATTGCTTCATACCCAGAAACAAGAACATCCAGAGTAATTATCTATATTCAGAGAAGAGACATTATGTTGAGCATTCTTTATCATTACCTAGAACTGTCCATACAGTTTAAATTGAGAAAGCCCAGTTTCTTCTTCAGTCTTTATGGAAGTGGCCAGGAAAAGGTGCTCAGTGCTGGTGCCTTAGTATCTTCAGGTAACCTTCTGAGTGGTCACTTGCATGGGCTCTTTCTAGAGTCAGTGGGATAAAGTGACTCTCAGTTATGTCAGTAGAGAAACAGGCTAATCTGGTGCCCCAATCAAACCTGAAGTTCATTTATTTAGTGGATTTTAGAATGCAAGGAATTGACTGACCCTTGTATTACATTCTACTCCCTATGAAGCCCCTGATTTCTGGAGCCCCTGAAGCCCAGGCTGGGCCTAATCAATTCACAGAAGGAAAAACACATGTTAGAAGAATATCAAATAAAAATCTGATGGTGACTGACCCTGTGACTTACTTTGGGAAATGAAAGGGGCAGGAAGCCCTGGCTACTGTTTTATTAAACCCAACACCCTGGTCCTTCTGTTATTCTGTTCCTATAGAACAAGGGGAAATAATGTATTCATGGGAAAATAGGTCCTGGAGGCTGGATGGGGTTTAAATGGTAAGAATGGTGGCAAAGAGTATGTCTCTTCTGTTTTCTAAACTCAAGAGAGAGAAAATGGATATTGCTTCTTGGTCTGGGGCTAGATCTTCAAGTATTTGTTCAGTAGTTTCTGTTCCTTAATTTAGTCATTCATTTATTAGTTTATTCATTGAATAACTTGAATAACAAACATTATTGTCTACCTACTGTGTGCAGGCACACTTAGAATATAGAGATGAATGAGACGAATTGCTCATCTTCCAGAGTTCAGGGAAGAATTTAAATGTGGAAACAAAGTAGAATAGAGAAACAGCTTGAAGACAGGAATACAATGTATTCATTGAGTAACACCAATACTTGGCATGGTTACTGGCACGCAGTAGGCATTGAATAAATGTTTATTGAGTGTGTTAACGAAGGTATTGGTCATCCTTTAAGAAAGCAATTATCACACTTTGGTGTTAAACTGCAAAATACATATAATACAGTCAAGGACTTCAATAAATGTCAAAAAGTGATTTGCACAGTAGTAATTTAATTAGATTTGCTGGTTGGAAAAACATCCCAACATAACCTATACAGTCTACAGTCTTTGATATATTGAAGCCTCAACTGTGCTACAGTGCTGCTGGGTGTGAACGATGCTTTAAATGGTTCATCCTGGGCATCTGGGTGGCTCAGTCATTAAGCGGCTGCCTTCGGCTCAGGTCGTGATCCCAGGATCCTGGGACCAAGCCCTGCATCAGACTCCCTGTTCCACGGGAAGCCATCTTCTCCCTCTCTCACTCCCCATGCTTGTGTTTCCCTCTCTTGCTGTCAAATAAATAAATAAAATCTTAAAAAAAAAGATTCATCCTGAGTTAAGAGTCTCAAGGTAGAGTGCTCTTCCTCAATACCAGCTGATACTTCATTCAGTGGGGGGCTTGACCTCAGCGAAACAACCGATATAAAAAGGGCATCAATCGTTCTAGTTACTACCTCTGTGAGAAGAAGAGCATGGCATGGATGACAGTTGCTATGAGGACATTTACAACAGTGCTGTGTTTATATTCTTATTGATTTCTGATAGCACTTTTAAAATAGAAGCCATAAATTATGTATAGCCAAGACCTATTAGGAACTGCAAAGGGAACTACACTTAAAACAAATGGCCTAAGAAATGTGAAGTCAGCTGGCTTAGAGCGAGAATTTCTAACAAGAATTTATCCATAGCAGCTACTGGTCATGCTCATGGCCTTCCTGGATGCTGAGGGGCATCTGTGGTGTGGCTACAGACAGGGGTCAGACACCAGCTGTGGGGAGCATACATATGACCCAGGGCCTGCCAAGCAAAGGAGTTATTATTACCAGTGGTGGGAGGATTATGCTCATCTCTGTGGATGACTGCCTAGAGAGGGCCACAAAGTTCCCTTCATGAGACTGTGTCCTTTATAACTGAACAGCAGTCTCTTCATATCATGACATGGACGGAAGAGCATGAGCTAAGGCTGTATGTGTCCAACATCAGGGCCAGTGACGCTGCTGGCTTAACATGCTTCAGCCATGACTTTCCCCATAGCTGCAGATGGAGGTCTTGAGGCAACAACTATCCTGCAACCAAGTAGTGGCACACCTTAAGCTCTCCTAGTGAGAGAACTCTGTGGATAAGGGATTCAACTTGGCACTTTTAGGAAGTGGTCTCCTTGGAGTTGAGGCTCAATGCCATGTGACAGTTGGATTTGAGGCATCATAAAGATAACATTCCTTAGGTTCCCCTAGCAATTGAAGACATGCAGACAGCTGTGGGAAGGGCTTGGATGTCTTCTAACTGTGGGAGTGGAGGAAGATGTCCTAAAGAAAGTGGGAAAAGTTTACAATCTGTGTGGAGACCCTCGGGAAGCATGTAAATAGCCTCTGACTATCACGCCCAGGGACTTTGTGGCCGCCTGGGCCCAGCCTCCTCCTGCTAGCACCAGCCAGGGAAGGAGCCAGTGGTTCTCCTGAAGGATAGTTGAATGACCAGGGCTAGATAACAATGTCTGGGCACAAGCTGGCTCTATAACAATTAAAAAGGCACATCCGGGCCCTTTTCAATAGCTTCGGCATAAGGCACGAACCTCGAATTGTGAACACGGTTGGCCAATGTTCTGAGATCTTTCCTCCTGGCATGTAACGTGGAAGCAAAGTGCATTCTTTGAAAGAATATTTACTTACTGTTTGCTACATGCTAGGTGCCAAGATTCCAGATGTGGGAGACCCAGATTACCTTGATGGAGTTTGCTATTAACTACTGAGGAAGGAAAAAAAAAGCTTTAAAACCAAGTCATAAAAATAAATACATATCTTCAAATAGTGATATGTGTTTTAAAAAAGAAGTATGGGAAACTTAGAATTTAAATTAAATTTGGGGGTTGGGGAAGGCCACCATAGTTTAAGCACATTGAACTGAGAGTTGAAGGCTGGAGTTAAAGTTAGGAGAGAGAGAGAGAGAGAAAGAGAGAGAGAGAGAGAGAGAGAGAGAGAGAGAGAGAACCTGTGCCTGTATGTGTGAGGGAGGGATGGGAGATGAGTGCTGGGAAGATGGGAAGTATCCTGGGCTGAAAGAACAGCAACGGTCTTGTGGGGAAAGTCTGGCCCTTTTGAAGAACAAAAGCGAGCCATGGTTGCCATGTGAGTCAGAGATGGATATGACCTGAAACTGGAGGTAGTCAGAGAACATGCCGTGCATGGTTTCCTAGCATTTGTGATTTTATCCTAAGGATGGAGTGTGCTTGTCAGTGACCCGCAGAGGGCAGATGAACTGGGGGATAACCCAGCTACTTAATTAACCTGAATGACAGTGCTTCTCAGCAGTGTGTGTGTGTGCGTGTGTGTATGTGTGTATTTAAAGGGCTTGGAGTGTGACCTTGGGTACAATGAAACAAGGTCACAGTTCATAACATATTATGTAGATTATCAATGATGGTGATAGTGCTTTATGAAGGTTGTGAGAAGGGTAGGCAATCATACAGGAAAATACCTCATGTTGACTGGGTCTCCCCCAAACCTCAAATGTGGGGAGTACAATGGTAGACTTCCAGGAAGGAGGAACCAGGAAACAGAGAGGGTCGCTGCCAAAAGGTGAGTCTGAAGGCAGTTGTTCAACCAACATCCTGTCTGAACAGAACCTCTCCTTGCAAGCTGCTCCTTCCCACCTGTCAGCTCAAGAAATTAGAAGGGAGTTTAAGTAACTCTGTAACTGACTCTTTTCTTGAGCCTAAAAAAATTTTTTTCTGTATGTTTCTTAGGAAAGAGGAACCAAGAAATAGTGAACTAACTGCAAGTCTTTAACATTCCAAGGAATGCCTGTGGTGCTCCTCACATTTGCAAAGCCTGAGCTGGGATTTTGTTTCTGATTAAGATCCTAACAATAATCCTAAGAAGTATGTACATTATAAGACGTTTTTGTAAGTATGTCATTCAACATGTTTTGCATTTCACCTGGGAAGTGATTTCTTTTACTTTTAAATTTGGTGTGTGGGAAGCATATATATAATTAGGTGTTGAAACCTATAACCCCAATGAAGCAGTGAAAACCTATGGCTTAGTAGAGGAAAGGGCTATCATTTCAAGTCAGGTTTTTATGATTTCAATCATTAAATATCAAGAAAGGGAGCTGTTGTATAAAAGCATTATTTATAGACCACCACATAAAATATATGATCTTTGTTTACAGATGTATTAGGTCAGAAGAATAAATTCTTGTTTTGTTTTGTTTTTTAAGATTTTTTTATTTATTTATCTGACAGCGAGAAACACAGCCAGAGAGGGAACACAAGCAGGGGGAGTGAGAGAGGGAGAAGCAGGCTTCCTGCTTGTGTTCCCTCTCT